>OMNM01002356.1:43946-62596 GCA_900302745.1 Parablennius parvicornis | reverse complement strand
AAATTTTTTTTTTTACAAAAAAAATTTTTTTTTTTTTTTTTTTTTTTTTAATAATAGTGCAATTTTTTATTGCTATTTTTCTTTAGGTGGCAAAGTACTTAACAATTCAGTCAGTCACTCATAAAAACAAGGATCTTGAAGATTTGAAAAACTTTCAATTCCTAACTATATAACGTAAATTATAACACAGTCCAAATTGCACCCCCTCCCAAAAAAAATGAAAGACGAAAGAATTGACTATTAAGGAGAATAAAAACAACCAACCTGCGGATGAGCAGAACATGCCTGTACTCAGGACAAGGAATGCCAACATCAAGCGGCCCACATGTAAGCCGAACTTCTTACAAACAGCCCTGCACGTCACAAACCAAGCAAAGAGTTAGTTTTGACGTTGTGCGCGCACACACACATACACACACGCACACACACACACACACACACTCACACAGATGTCAATGCATTTAGCTCAAAATTTCAAAGTCAAAGCAGAACCAAGCCCATTGCATTGAAGAGGAGGATGAACTCACTTGTAGAAATAGAGCTCACAGACACAGCAGGAGAATGCTAAGACACATCTTACAAAGTAGAACACCAACACCTGCAACACAGTCGTAACACAGGCCTGAAGCTACCACATGTTCAAGTATAATGCTATAATAAATGAGAGCGTGTGTGGGTGTGTATGTGTATTCCCGCAGGAAATATCACAGAGGAATATTTAGTGATTCAGTTTGACCAAACTTCAGCTGAATAATTGCGTTTCCTTTTTACAAAATTGAGCAGACCTAATAAAATGTTCTTTATGAACTGTCTTTAATAAAATCAAAATCAGTTTAATATATTTTTGCTCCAATGAACCGCTGTCATCCTCCAGGTAAACACACACACACACACACACACACACACACACACACACACAGAAGGTCTTAAATATACTGTTGTTTACTAAACAAATTACAACATAAGTTCAGAATAAGCCTGGGTATGGTTACCTTGTTTGTCTGTAGAACGTGGGCATGCAAACAAGCAGGAAGCGCGTGGAGCCACAAGTAAGCGTAGGACCTGATGGCATACAGTGGCGAGTATTCCCACGTCTGCATTCCTGTACCATAAAGCAGGTAGTGCATCTGTGACAAAACACAATATGTGAGGACTGTTAAAAGACGACGAGGAGTATCTCGCAGGAATAATAAAGGCGTACAGTGAAAGCCCTCCGGGGAGCGTAAATGAATGTTGCATGAGAAGATTACTGCCGGCAGAGAAACACTCACGGGCTCCCAGTAGTTGAACGTCTCGTCGCAGTCCGAGATGTTGCTCAGCAAGGCTGCACAGAAACGTGCAGAGAGCAGGCATTTGAATGCAGTCGAGCCTTCTGGAGCCCATACTTGCCCTCCGCGACTTATTGCCCTGTTAGAAAGAAAAAAAAGCATGACTGCTCATACACAACAACTCAAACAATTCAAAAAGTATTCAAGAACAACATGTATATGTGCCCCTGCTACATATACATGTACCGGGGAACTGTTTTAATAATACACCTCGTTTTCATGTAAACCGTAATTAAAAAGCTCTCCTATTAATCTTTTCAGGGTGAACCAATTAACATGCAACTAATTACAAGGGGAATCAGAGTACAGCGGAACATAAAGTAAATGTCAGCTCCTCACAGAAGACTCTGACGGCTAATTACTGTGAGCACTGAAAGCCTGTCCGCCAGAGAACACAATTCAGCTCTGCCCGAGGGCCAATAAAGGCCATTTTAAACTAATTACGCATTGTACACTATGCTAGACTGATATTTCAATTCAGTTTGTGTCTCATCTTATCCTGAAACATCCATATTTTATTTCATTTGCATCATTAGAGCTACTGTTGGACTTTTTAACCAACGGTGTATTTCACATTCTTAACACAATTAATACGGTGAATATTATTATGTCATGATTGGATAGTTTTTTATTCAAGGCTTTTTCATTGTGTAATATTTTTGTCAAATTCAATGGTAAAGTGTTGCAACATATTTAACATATTTTGTCAGGATATTAATAAATATAATGATTTGATGCTACAATCACTTGTTTTTGCCCAGACTGTCAAGCCCTTTCTGTAGGAGGAATATTTTGCATAATGAACATTCATTGCTGTGCAGCTAGATTATAAGGTCAAATCAATTTTTAATGAAATTCAAAACTATTCTGTCAAATTTGTACACAAGCTTTAGTGTGCAGTTTTTCTTGAACTTGAGAGATAATCCAGATGTACTCTTCAAATTTGTTCTACATACACACACGTATTGTGTGAAATAATATGAATAAGCAACATTTGTTGTTAACCCCTTTATTATATTAAACCTCCACTGAATTCAAGTGAGATGACAGTTTGTTTCCACACTAGGTATTCAGCTCAGACACAACATGCCATATCATTTTATTATTACCTCATATGCAGCCCTTTGTACAAGCGTGCTTTATCTGATTCTTCCGTCTATCTTCTACAAGGCTTTATTCAACCCAAGAACGCAGGGCTGGACTCAATCCCAGCACTGTGGGCAAAAGGTCGCTCGTCCATCACAGAGCAAAAAGAGTCTCACACAAATACGAAAATTACACCCACAAGCATTTAAAACCACCAATAAACCTAAAGGCATATTTCCGGAGTGTGGGGGAAACCATGCAAAGGGAGAACATGTAAAACTTCAAACAAAAAGACTTCCCCAAGCAGGAGGATCATGCAAAGTAGTAGTTTGTGGCTGAATGTTGGACTTTGTTTTTTTCCCACATGATACGATATCATCATCAATAAAAAGCACAACTCTTATAATACTAGTTCACTACTTTTAAATAAGAAATATCTGTTAAGTCTTTATAGTCAGGTTTTGCACTAAAACCTATTTTATGACTTTCAATTAATCGCCTGGGGTCAAAGAAATCCAGAGAGCTTTTCAATTCTATAAATGATTTGACATTTGCAGTTTCTCTCGACATCATTTTGCATTATCAGTGGAAGAGATCCTCATTTCCTCCCATTACCTATTAATTAGAGGCTACTCCAGATGTGGCAAGCTGTGTACATGCTCCTTGTTCTTTACATGTGTTCACAATGATAACAGTGATCCTTGTTTATGTCTGACAGTGTTTCCTTTCTTCACACCCATCATCAGATTAGTCAGATAAGTCGACTGATCTGCTGCACAGCCTTCAACCTCGGGTTACGTTTATGACACGTCACCTCACACGCTGTCAGTATTCATCAGGGACAGATCCAATAATGGATCAATAACGACAGCTATTAATATAAGTTAGGCCTCCACATCCCGTGTCGAGCACGGTGTTGCATGGTGAGATGTTGATCATAGATGTGACAGAAGCACAGCTGAGCTGAATGAATGAAGCTGAGCCCCGGAACTCTTCTATCAGCTGAGACGTAAACAAAACTGGCCGTGGAGGCTGAAACACCCCCGAGCACGGGTTTATTTTAGATCACAGAGAACAAATAGATCCGAGTGCGGTTATATTGACGTCAACATTAGTTAATGTGTCGTTACATCTAAAACTTGCAGAAGTAGCTAAGCTAGCTAGCTTCCCGGTTCAGGCTGTCAGTCGCACCGGAGCGTAGAACCCTCCGCACCGGAGGGGCTTGACGTCCGTCCTTCCGGCTCATACTCACTCTTGGCGAGTCTCGGTCGTCTTACTGTCATCGCTGACTTTCTCCTCTTTCGGGGGCCGAGCCTCGGCGGGGACGTTCACGTTGCTCGCATCTTGTCTGCTGCCTCGCCTGGTGCGCTGCCGGAGCGCTTTAGCCGCCATATTTACCGAAGGTGCTACCGAGCGACGCTTCGTTCATTTTCGCCACCGCAGTGTTACGGATGTACTTGCTGCGCTGTTAACTGATGTTCCGCGCCCGAGTGGCGCTTCGTTCATTGTCGCTGGCGTTTAGTGTTTCGGATCTACTCGCTTCGCTGCTAACTGATGACCTGCTTTCGATGGCGCAAGATGTTACTGAGAAAAACGCATGAAAGAGATCCAGTAATTCGCGTAGATATTACTTTCTGCGTATATAGAAAAACATAGAGCAAAATACTTAATTTCAGTGGTTTTCAAAGTGTGGTTTGGTTCTATTCTGGGAGCCGCCAGAGATCATTTAAGGGGCAGCAATTTCTGGAAAATATCAGTGGGATACATTTCTTGGCTCTATTTTTATCCTTTTAGTTCTAGATAAGAAAGCCTGACAAAACACATACATAAAATCACAATACAACACATTTTAACAGGGTGTTTATTGTATATGTAATTGGCATGAAAAACTTACCAGATTTAAATTAAATGCATATGACCAGAAAGGTTATACTCCCAAATATGTATCAACTAACCATAAACAGTATCTGATGTGTAAAAAAACTTGGACAGTCCAGCCAAACAAAGCATGTGCAGTGTGAAGTTATGGGGGTATGATGTTGGAGCTTCTCTCACACTTTGAATGTCAACTGTCTATTTTCAATTTACTGTTAAATTGTGAGAGTATCTTTTTTGTCAGTATTATTTTCTGACTGCATTGTACCACATGTGACTTCCATACATTGAATCATACTGGACCACAAATGGATGTTAAATAAGTTTATTATTTTGATACATACACAACACAGCATTTGAATTACATTTAGAAAGACACAGTTTAGCGAGCAATGCCTTAATTACTGTAAACACTGTTTCACCACAGCTTGTTGGAATAAAAGCTTATATTAGCAGTAACAGACTTGTAATAACAAGGTCTGAACTATAGGCTGAAGTCCTGTTCACAAGTTTCATGTTTCACTTAAGTGCCTGCTACCTGATGGACACCTGCAATCGAGTCGAAAGTAGACACTCCAGATGTTTGTGAAACTGGAGGGCTCTTGTGTGTGACAGAGCATGTGTGTGTGAGTGATACGTGAGTCTGTAACAGTAGCTGGTCTGACTCAGATCCGGGTGTGAGAATGTATCCATAAGTTTAACTTGCTCCACGGTCCCACGGCTGGCCTCTCGGACTGCACTGTAAAACTTATTTTCCTCCCATGTCGACCCTGTCCAGAAGCTGATATCGAAACTGAACTGCTCGGGAAATAGTGAAAATGGCCGATAGGGAGTTCCTGGCAAGGGCCGGAGTGAAAACTGTTTCAGAAAACGTGGGTCATGTGACCACAGAACCCGCCAGTCGGGGAGTGAGAACAGGAGCACAGCGAGGAGGTCCAAATTTAACGACACAGTGATGCTAATATGGCTGTTGTGGTCAGTGGCGTTGTTTGTAAACACCTTACCAACTGATCCCACGGGCTGTGCTCTCAGGCGCAGGACTCCTTTTTCTCGTAGCAGGAAGACCCCGTACGGAGCAAGCATGGCTTCTAGTTTGTCTCCAAGCAATTTAAGGGGCTCACTATCTGAGGGGAAAACACCTTTGAGGAGAAGCTCATGAAAGACAGGCATAGCCCAAAGTCCAATGGATACATTTCTGAACACAACACCACTAATACCATACAAGAAGTTGGTCACGCCATTGCAGTCTCCACAGCTCTCCTCTTTTGTAATCCCCTCATGTTCCACGCTTTTATTATTCCCTTCAGTCTTGCAGTGAGACTCGACCTTGTTAATTGGCTCCTCTTTTTTAGTTAAAAGCTCTTCCATCTGAGGAAGCAGTGATGGGCGCAGCAAATAAAGACAATTTTCCCCTTCTGGGTCCACATCAAGAGAGCGTGCAGACCTTAAGCATTGTACGGTTTTGCTCCTCACCCTGTCTTCTTTATCCGTGGTAACACGTCCTGCTGACTGAGCCATTTTTGCCTGGTGTTTATCTCTGTCTGTACAGTTTTGCATATCAGAGGAGCGGTCCTTCTGAAGCGGCTGGATCCAGTAGTAGTTTGTAGCATCAACACCACAGCAGCATGTCTGCAGCTGCTTGGCGGTAAGGAGAAAGGGAATAGTCTCTGTCGTCATGGAGACTGACCACTTCTCAACTAGTCCTTGGAGAAGAAAATCTTGCACCAACTTCACAGGATGAACCGAATCGGAGCAGAGAAATCTCCTATTGAAATGCAAGAGGCATTGAGTGTACTTTTATGGCTCATTATGCAGAAAGCATGAGAATTTCTGTGTTACTGTACCTGAATGCATAATCACTGAGCTCTGCTGGTATGTTGTACTGGACTCGCTCCTCTTCAACAGCCTCCTCAACTTCAAGTGTCTGAAGAGGGATGTATGGATGGCTGCGCGTAAACACATGCAGCAACGCTTTCTCCACATGAAAGCCCTTATCCTGGCTCCTGCACACCAACCAGAAATACATCAGACACCTTCAACACAGAGACATGTCAAGAACACACACACGCGCTAATTCACAAGATTCCACTCAAACACTACAACTCACCTTTCATCCTTACCTGTATCCAGTGCACTTGTACTGCTGGTGCTTCTCATTTTCAAAGGGACGGACGTCACTGAGGATCAAATGAGCTTCGGCAGCCATCGCCACCACCTGCCAGCTGTTATGCCACTCCCGCTTTGGCTGGTCCACTGGTGTCCCACCTTGTCCATTGCACAAGGACACATGAACTTCCCCATCTTGAGCCAACACGTGAACACAACTGCAAGTAAAGAGAAGGGTAACACACATTTAGTATTGTGCATTTGGCTGCTTTCATCAGTGAGAAATAATCTGTACAGAAAACATTTAAAACATACATTCTAATTTTGACAAGTAAATAAGCGAAAGAAAAAAAAATCAGTCTGCAACATGCAATGGTACTTTTTGGTAGTTGTCAATCAGTAACAGCTAATGTTACAAATAGTCAATTCATCAAATCAAAAACTCATATACTGAGTAATTATACTGTAATTGTAAATCTAGTGAGTTCAGATAACCCTTTTCGAAATCTATAAGAAGCATGGGCTATTGAAGACCAACTGGTAGACCAACTGGAAATCCAATTAATTTGTTCAACAATCTTAAACACTAAAAAATAAAATATATCTCATCAGACACATTTACAGGCAGTGTAAAAATTGGAAAATTCAGTGTTTGATGCTACTTTAACAGAGAGAAAATTATTTGGACCTAAATCCTAATCTTTAAAAAGATCGACATGTAGCTGGTTACCTTTGTTAATATACAATGCAAATTGTCTATAGAATAACATGATTCTGGTACATTAAAGACAAATTGGGGTGATGTATGATCTTCAGCCAACTGAACTGATCTTAAGAAGCTTCTGTGTCACTTCGAGCACAGTAGAGGGCCAAGCAACTGTTTAAATCTAAAAGTTAATGCATCGTAATAGAATATTTGCTTCGTTGCCAAAGTCAAAAAAGTACAGCTTTGAATAGTAGCTAAAGAGTATTACAGTACATTTACAGGAGCCACTGTAACTGTTAAAGCTGATGCCGGTTCTTGGTTTGGTTTCATTCTCCAATCAGTTTTATGCCTCTAATATTTGTCTCTATTCAAAATGCTGACAGAGATACTCAAATGGAAGTATGAGCATTGAACCATAATCATTTAGGGTTAGAAACAGTTGTTTTCTCTGTGAGCAGTGCATTCATAGTGGACACACTGGCTATCTGCAATATGATTGACCACTCCTGTGTGACCATCTGTTGGTAATAAGAGCCATGTCAATTTTTGAATAAAGTTGCCATTTTCTATTGAGTAAAATGGAAACAAAACTCAAGTCTGACAGGTAGTATTGGATGGCACTGATCAAGGAAAAAAACATGAAATAATTTTTTACACTAAATGAAAACAGTGTTATAGTTTTGCACAATTTAGATTTCTAATAACTTTATTCTGATCATGAAAACCACAATGCTGAAGTAAACAACATACTCAAGCATACATATGCATACTAACATTAATATTATCAAAGGAATTCTTCTGACGACAAACATAAGAGGATGTGGATGGCATAGATGTGGTGTGATGCCTTCATACCTGAGGAAGAAGTTCCTGAGGAGCTCTCTGTTCTTCTTCACCCCGCTCTTCCTCCCGCAGTGGGGAAAGTTGAACACCACCCGGTCAAACACGCGGCCCTGCAGAGACGCACACTCCCCCAGCTTTGTGCAGTCCACCTCAAAGAGAACAGTCCCACCTGGACAATACATTTTTAAAGATGAAGAAAAAAAAGTGCAGTCCAACAAGTGTGAACCTTCAACATTCTCGGTAGCGTTGGGTACCTGAGTCCTTGATGATCTGGATGTTGGTGGCTGCACCGTCGTGCCGCAGTGCCTCCTCCTGATGCTGCAGGCAAGTGGCCGTAACGCTGGTCTCACTCTCCGAGTATCTCTGACTGACACAGGCAGAAAACGAAAAGTTCCCTTCTCCCACCAGCAAGATAGCTCGTGAAAGAGACATAGCCAGCCAAAAAGTGAAAATGCACCAAATGCAACCAAAAATAAATCGCTGAAAAGTTGATTTAAGCTCGTCTCTGGCTGTTGTGTCCCATTGCGACGGGAGGAGGAGACGCGTGTAGGAGTGACAGCGAGTGCATTCAATCTTATTCACGGTCTAATTAAAATGTAAAAAAAGGGCGTGTAATTCCATCGAAACCGTGGCGTTTCGGCTCTAACACCGTCTCGGCTGGACAATAAAAGTGTTTATTTCAGGGTTGTAGAGTGAAGCCGTTGACCTTCTCCTGCTCGTGGATCTTATCTCACCTGTAGCAGCTTCTGCGCTGGAGTGGTGTCGCACATACAACGGTCCGACGAGAAACATCATTCATCCCATCTTCTTTCTGGCAAAACCTCAAAACAGTAATATGATATATTTAAAGGGAGAAATGGAAAATGTCCATCAGTTACTTTAACCGTCTTATAGTTGACATACATCCGGATGCACGTCTGCGAAAGAGTGCTTTTATTTTTAGACGTTTCAATTCCCGTGAAGAGGGACACATTTGCAGGGCGGCGCACCTCAGCTGAGGAGGTATTTCTTCGCAGCATCAGTTCATCCCAGCATCACTTAAGTACTTTATGAAACCATTTGAAAAAACCCACCTGACAGGTCTCCTGATGTGCCATTGTCAGCGCTTCTCGGGATTTTAGGGTGTCTCGATCACGCCGGAAGAAGGTATAATAGAATATTCCTCCCACATACATGACTTTTTCTGCAGATGCTAAGGTCATGCTAGCTAACGGACAGCTGCACCTGCTACTAATGGCCTCTGCAAGATGCACATAATCCTCATTACTGTAGTTTTAGATTAAATTATTTACAAATCTACGGTAATATATTTAAAACACATACTATTTTGACCCATTTTGGCATGTCACCAGTATGTATTCATCATCTGAATTTAATAACAGCAGAACTGGTTAAGAAAACCTGTAATTCTTCCTAAATTTGGGTTTGAGTATTTGTGGGCAGGATTGTTGTGTTATGCTACTGTTTTACCCTAACAGGACAAACTTTGTGTTTAAAAGCTTCATGCCTAGGCAGACAAATAAATGACCTTACTTCTCTTGTTGTTTTTCTGTGTTTTATAGGAAGTGTTGTGCCCACATGGGCAGCGTTCTGGCTTTGTCTTCCAATCCTGGCCATCAGAACTGGCCTTTTTCTACCGACCCCCCTACATCTCGCTGGGACGCACATCCTGCCCATTGGGACAGTCCACCACGCTGGGAGAGGAGGGATGGCCGCCTACCAAACCCAGGCAGCTTCCACTCCCTTCACAGAAGCTGCAAAGGTACTTGTGATCGAATCAACAAAACACAAACGTATATGTATGTGTGTGTTTACACGCGTGTAAGTTGCAGTATTCTTCAGTGTTTTCACTTTCGGTGGTTTTTGTTCTTCTTATTCCTACTCCCTCAGAAGTTTTTCCACAACAGATTGAAGGTGTCAAGATGATTATCAACAAAACTCTCAGCAGCTTCTTCAAGGTGATTCTGATTTCAATGCAGATTGTTAGCAGTGTTTTGAGACAGTGACATCTGATCTATACTTGATAAATGTGATTACTTCCAGGTCAGTCACACTCTCCACCTCAGTGCTGTGAGTCCTTCGTATTATCGATTCCATGTGGAGCATCTGCAGTCTGATGACTGCAGCAAGGACAAGGTAAAGCTTCAGCCATGAACACAACTTTGTAGTTTAACTATGTTACAAAATAACACATGGAGCTGCTGTCAGTTTGTCACCATCTTCAACAAACTGCTCGATGCATTTTACATTTTTAGGATGCCCCAGCATTGATCGGTGAGATGGACTCTTCAGGTAGTCTGAATGGTCACGCTCTGCTTCATCTCACTGAACGTGTACGAGCCAGAACAGTGTTCCAGGTAGGAACATAATTTCTGTCTTTTACTTCCAAGTACAGCTGCTCCATCCCACATTCAGTCACTGTCTGTAAAATAACAGTACCTTCTAAAAGTAACACAGTACTAAAGTAAACCAATCCTTACTTATTTTTATGACATTTTTAGACCCAGCAGTCCCAGTTTGTAACGTGGCAGTTTGAAACTGAGTACCGAGGGAATGACTTCACTGCTGCTGTGACAGTAGCCAACCCCGACATCCTGAGAGAGTCAGGTGACTAACTGAAGGATAATACTTTTGTGTGTTAGAGATTATAAGACATAACTAAGGTCTTTACTGTTTGTACTTATTGTACCTTTACTTTTTATACTTCATATTAGCAGTGAGAAACTTTATCTGTATATTTGACATCATTCATCACATTAGTGTTCTTTTTCTTCAACAGTTATCCTTGTGGCGCACTTCCTGCAGAGTGTCTCCTCTGGTCTGGTGCTTGGGGGGGAACTTGTGTACCATCGCGGGAGGGCAGAGGAAGGAGGAATTCTAACTTTGGCAGGACAGTACTCAAGTGAGATTTCAGTTTTTGATTGTTACAGAGTTTCTTTATGTCTTGATCAGATCTACAGTCTTGTAACTATTTATTTCCGTGCAGGACCAAACTGGGTAGCAACATTGAATGCAGGGAAAGGAGGTGCCCACGCCAGCTACTATCACAGAGCCAACAAACAGGTATAGACAAACAAATGTATGCAGACCAATCAGCCATAGCATTATGAGCAGATGAAGTGAAAAACACGGATTATCTCTTCACCTGGAAACATTTTACTGGCTGGCATATACCAGGCAGGAAATGAGCTTTTTGTCTTTCATATTAATGTGTTATAACCAGGAATAATGTACATGCAGCATTTTTCAAGGGAAAAATTGCGTCATAATATCCGTAAAACTGCAGTTTTTGTTACGTCTACACTTTTGTGTATTTGTCAGAAAAAAGCTTAAGGATGTAAAAGTGTTGAACCAGTAGCAGGGTAATTGCAGCCAAGGTTCAAAGGTGTTCACAGTCCAATGAAAGTCTCCCTTCACAGGATTTGAAGGATCTGCTGCAGGCATCACACCTTCAGAGGTCTTCTGAGGCAATGCAAAGTGATCAACACTATAATAGGCAGATGGTCATAATGCTAGAGCTGATTGATGTATATGTATGTCATGTATTTATCGGTTTATTGGAAGTGTGTATAATTGTGTGTCTGTCAGATTCAAGTCGGTGTGGAGTTTGAAGCTAGCACCAGGACACAGGAGACCACAACTTCATTTGGGTACCAGATGGAACTCCCCGAGGCCAACATGGTTTTTCGAGGTAATTGTCTTAATGGAACCTGGGAGCAAACACTCCAACTATTGATACTATTCAGACCATTTACGGTACGGCATAATAAGGCCTGTTGTTTGTGTATATGCAGGGATGATAAACAGCCGGTGCATCATTGGAGGCGTGCTGGAGAAGCGCCTGAGCCCGCTCCCTGCCACCCTAATCATGGGCGCCTTTGTAAATCACAGAGGTGACAAGCTGCAAGTGGGCCTCGGTGTGAATGTTGGATAATTCTCCAAGAAAACTCCCAATGCAGGAGTTACATTTCCATGGCAGGACGTCCATCCAGAGACTAAAGGCTTTAAAATGGCCTGATCCTGAAAGGTGTGTCAGCCTCACCTCAACAGTTACTCACTCTTTTTACAAACTACCTCTTTATGTAGGGGATGTTTTCTGATTTGGTGATTAAAGTATCACGCACGACTGGAGCAGAAGAAAGTTTTCAAGGACCACTGGACCAGACTGCTCATCACCTTCGGGAGAGATTGGGGAAAAACAGGATTAAAGGCATACTGTATTCATATCCTAAAAACATAATTTTCTACTTCAGGTAGTTAGAAATGTAATGTATATAAATTATATTTAAAGACAGACACTTTTCGTATTTTAACCCAATAACTGTAGTTTAGGTATTGTTGATCTGTTGGCCCAACATTTTGAATAATTGGCACATCTGAAATCATACAAAAGTCTAAATAAACAAATGTCATAACTCATCATCAATAACAATATATTTCCACTATTTTTGGAGCTTGGACGTTCCAACATGGTTGAGGTTTTAAGTGTGTGTTGTTTTTACTTTTTATTACATGATAAGAAGAGCAAAACAACAGACATCTTATCAGAAATAAAAGTCAGTGAATCAGTCTGGAAACACAGTAGTCAGCTCTGTGTTCGCTCTTATGAAAAATGTGATAGCGTGATTAAACATCAGTATGAGCCCATAAAAAACTGTAGAAATGATTATGTGTTCTTCTCATGCATAAGTGTGTGTGTGTGCGCTCCATACACAAACCTAATAGAAAAGGCGCTGCTCTGTATACACTCGCACACTGAGGGACAAGAGTGTGTTTAAACCGACCTGTATGCACTGTCTGCACTACTCACACTCATTCTGCATCTGGGCATTTTGACTAGTGTCGCATTTTGTTGATACATTATGTAATGACAGCATGGTAAGAAGTGGAAGGGAGTGAAATTCTTTTTGAATTTATTAAAGACGTTATTTCTATCATAGTCCTTGTCTTTCTTGACTACATGTGATAGAAACCAGCAGAGCATGCCCAACTAAATGTGACTTTAACCTCAGTATTTGCGGTCATTTTTGTGGTTTCTCAACCTCATTGTTTTGTTGCGCTGTGTAAACTACACCCAGATCATTTCGTCTACAACAGCAAGATGGAGTTACAAGTATACAAGAGTACTGTAAAGTGTCTTTGAGTGCCTAGAAAAGCGCTATATAAAACAAATTCATTATTATTATTATTATTATTATTACTCATTGCAATATTTATAATGTAAGACTTTTCCCTTTCCTCTGTATTTTTGCTTCATGATTTTTCAAATTAATCTCCAAGCCTAATTCAAAATATGAGAATTGCAAGTTGTTGCATCATATTTTCATTTACATTTTTACATATCGACTCAGCATTTTTATTAGGGTTTTATTTTGTTTTTGTCAGTGTAGCATCTTCCACATCCAGAGTTAAGCCTGTTCAAATCAGTTTCATCAAATGAACCTTTTTATTATGCGACCAAACACTTCCTCTAAAATGGTCAAGTCCGTAATCTTTTTTGTACATTGATGAACACATCCGACAATTATTTGACTTTATACAACTTGAACTAAATGTGTTTCATTTCTCCAGCTCACATCCTTGTGCAAATCCATGTTTCGGTGACTTCATGTGCAGTCACACACACATCAGTAAAAATATTTTTTATGAACTGACAGAGCGTTTGAAGAATATCGGTTAAAATAAAAACAATCGATTGTGAATCAATGGTGACTTAAAAATTATTATATACATCTATATAAGACTGAAATTACAAATATACTGTACATGTCTATATACAAATATGAAATAAGTGTAAACATTTGTATTTTTTTTTACCATGATACCATGGTACCATGTCCATTATGGCGATAAGACCTTGCAGTGTCTTGGCTGCTACAGTCCAATTAAACTGCCTTGTCTCGAAAAAAAGAAAAGAATCCTCCTTTTGCTCCTTCTCCTTTCAGTTTCAATGACTTGCTTCTTTGGAGTCCAGCCTTGCTCTCTCTTTCTTTCTCTCTTTCAATCTTCCTATCTTCCTCCCTTTGTAGCACCTGTTGATTGATCACCAACCGCATGTCCTCCTGCAGCCAGACAAATGGTTCGCATCAGATGATTTAAAAATAATTAAATAAATCAAAACACTGATCTAATATATTAATATATCCACTAGAATTTTGTGTTCATGCTGATGAACCTACCTGCCAGGCCTCCAGCTCCTGAGACAGTGCCACCTTGTGTTTGATAGTGTTGAGAAGTTGCTGAGTCAGAGATTCCTTCTCCTGACGAACCGTGGCCAGTTCACTCTCCAGAGCACTGGACAGTCGTGAGAAAATAAGCAAAATATTTAGTTGGCTGATATATCAGTTCAGGAAGGAGAGAATAAGGTGAGATGGAGCCAGGGAATCTGCTGAGAAAACCCTTGAAAGGAAGAAGATCATTACCTGTAGCTTGGCTTTCCGGGATTGTCAACAAAAGGGCTGATTTCCTCCCGCAGAGTGTCTAATTCTTCTTGTCTCGTTTGGAGCTGCAATGTATCAAAAAAAACTATTTTTGTCAAATCCACTTTAATTTCTTTTACCTTTTTTTTCCTTTAAATGCTATACAGAGATTTTCATTTTTGTTACAGTGGTGAGCAGCAGTCCTTCAGAGCTTCAGCTGTCAATGTACTTCCTGTACTCATTGATATCAACATTGGCAGAGCTTTTTCAATTCTTGCAGGAAACTAGGTAATGTGGCTCGCTGCACCATCTTGTGGTAGGATGTTGCATTACAGGACTTAGCTGGCAAAAGACGAGCTGGTCAGTTTAACAGAGTCCTCATGAATATTGTACTTTTAGGGTGAGCACATTGAAGGAAATACTGTCTCGTCAAGCATTAACATCATCAGAAATAGATATTGGCAAATATCTACATTGGTTTCTCTTCTGATCCTTTGAGCATTTGTGAGTGTTTTTATGTGTGCGACTCTAAACATTTCAACTGACCTCTTCCTTGAGTGCTTGAATTTCTTCATCTCTTGCTTGCAGGATTGTGGAGTGAGTTAAGAGAGCGTCTTTGGCCTGGGTGGAGGAGGAGATGAACACCACAACAAAATGTTAACTTGACACTTAATAACTAAATATTTGTAGCTCTAGAGCAAATTGACTAAAGATTCCAGTGAGTTTGCAAACATCCAGAAATATATTTGTACATCATCAGAATTAGTAAATTTAGTTAGAAGTTAGTGTGCATCTGCCTATAGACTGTAGTGTTCGTGTTTGATTGTGTGTGCGTGTGTTACTCTGTGGGTACCTGTGTTTGCTGAATTTCACTAAGCAGGGACAAAGGTGGTGAGTAAGTACTGTCCAAGATGCTCTCTTCTCCCAGGTTCAGAGCTTTTTGCTGTAGAGAGTGATTCAAGGTGCGCAACTCAAAGACCACCCCCTGCTCCTGCTCTATCTATGTACACACACATACACACACACACGGTCAGAAGCAGCCAGAAGCACACACACCGATCAGCAGTCTTAAACAACACATGTTAGTGACTTCTGTTAGTGATGAGTAAGATCTCCTGTGTGGAGCTGAATCTGTTCCTGGTTCTCCCCAGATTCATCTGTGAAAGTGACAGTTTATGTCGGTCTCCTCACCTCTGCTTCTTTATCTTTCAGTTTGAGCTGAAGTTCTGACAGTCTGTCTCTCAGTCCTTCTTTCTCCATGCGAAGTCTTTGACTGTCCTCCTGTGAAGCGTTTAGTTGTTTTTCCATGTGTGACAGACGCTCCTGCAAAACTCTGTTCTGCATGGGGAGGAAGGATGACACTGCATTAATGTGAAAATTGTATTTAGAAAATTGTCTTTACCTATGCCTTGATTGTTCATGCTTTAGCAAATCTCCAGGAGCTTTCACTATATATTTATTTACTTATTTTAAACTAAAGTTAAGTTAGATTTAGGACTTAACTCACCAGGACTTTGCTAAAGACTTCAGAATAAATAATGTGAAAGTTAACTACCAAAAGTCTTAACTCACAACTTAATGGAAGAAAAAAAAACAAAAACCTGCAGCTGAACATTTTTTAACGTCTCATATAAAAGCAGCGCTAAAACAAGAATATCATATAAATATTCCAGTATTAAAACAACGTTCCAGCATAGCTCTAAAAAAGCAGCTCTGCATCATTGCACGTGGGTCTTGTACAGGTTGGAAACCACTGGCATAAAGAAGTCAGACTGTTAATGTACCTCAGCTTGTATGCTTTCTAATTGTGTGAAGCTGATATTCCTGCTAAAAGATGATTCTTCCATTTCTTCCCGAAGGGTCCGAAGCTCGGTCCTCAAAGCGTGCTCCACTGTCACGGCCTAAACCAATGAATGGGACAAGAACAAAAGTTGAGAAAGGTGTTTTTCACAGCAGACATAAATAGGACTCCCTCAACCTGCTGGACAGCATTGCTGCTCAGTGTGTGACTGGAGCACAACACACACACACACACGTAGCATTGCAGAGGGAATTTGGCCAGGCTGAACGGACTGACCTCTGCAAGCTGCTCCACCAGCCGCTGGTTATGATTGGCCAGCTGGCTCATTTGCTCGGTCTCATCTTTCCGTCGGTCTCGCCCCTCGCTGTGGTGTTTCTCCATCTGAGCACTCAAATGTGCTAAATCAGCCGTCAGCTCTGCCTCCCTCTGCCCAGACGTCAGCTCATTCATCTCCAGCTTCCTCTGCAGGACATGTTTCTCCTGCTGCAAGGCCTGAAATAATAAACACCACATTAGGTTATTTCAAGACGCAACCAAAGAATGTAGAAATATTAGGTGGGGAAATTCTGTACATACTTATTTAAGTGGTTTGTCTTTTTTTTCTGACATAACGTCATAATATTTTTGCTATAGATATTTTAACCCCATTGATAACACTTTCAGAAAAGATCCTAACTTAAGTATATAAATTAACTGCATAATTTTCTCCATTTAGGTGGGTTTTTTTTAATTATTTTTATGTCTTTTTAAAATATTCTCAGGTATGTAACAATTGTGCCGTAACTACCAGGTAATTAGCTTTCTGTGAACATAATTGTGATTGTCTTTGGTGGCAGTGTTGCTAGGTATAGACTTACAGGTTTTACCACATTTATCATCATAGCACTGCACGGTGCAAATCATTTTGAAGACTGGGTGCTTGTTTGCACCAAAAAACATCTCAGTCTTCCTTTTATCCTTTTATCCCAAACAAATGTTTTACAAGTTGTGTATATAGTGTTGTGTGTGTGTGTGTGTGTGTGTGTGTGTGTGTGTGTGTGTGTGTGTGTGTGTGTGTGTGTGTGTGTGTGTGTGTATGCACAGACGGAGCAGCTGTCACGACAGGATGGATTTCTGGTTCCACTACTCTGGTCAAGGAGGTTGTTCTGAATGTGAGTCAACACATTGTGTCATTGATAGAGAAATGCTGGCAAGTTGAAAAATATCACCTGAGCTTAGCGGCACCTTGCAGGATGTGACTCAAGTTTTTTAACCACGTCAAAAGTCCATGTTCTTAACCTGCATCTGCTCGAGTGAAGAGACGGAACGCAGAGCAAAGACATCTTCTCTTAAGCCCGTCACGCACTACAGGACAATCGGGTAGAATTTTGCCCCGATCTCTCCGTCCTGAGCATCGGGAGCACAGGACCGACTGTTGAATGTCTGCAAACAACATTGTGTGTGATTTTCCTGCTGTGTGAGGTGGGTTAAGAGTGATTTAAATTGGTCCGCTCCGCTTTGGAAGTTTCTTGGAAGGAGAGATCGTAGATAATGAACACGTTCAGTAACATCACGTGTCCCGGTATGGAAGCCAACTAGACTAAAAGCAACACCGTTGCTGCGGCCAAAGTCAGAAAGTTCCTGACGTGTTAATGCCTGACTTCATGAGATTATATGATGTTAATTCGTTGGACAATGTAAGCGGACCTGCACGGCTTTGTGATCACATAGTTTCACTTTATTGTTCTTCACTGCTCTTCTTTAACTTTATATTTTCCATCAGTTTGTTTTGAGGCTGTTTCCCCAGTGTGTTTGCATTTTAACGTTTGTGTTTAATTCATCACCGTGACGGCAGAGTAGATGTGCGCTCCATAAATTCATGTCTCTGCAGTTATATCAGACGTGACCATTACGTTCAACTCGTTATTACAGATGAACCCTCATGGAGGTAAACAGAATTGGAACAAGCCAAGAACAAAAACATCCTTCATTTATTTTTTTTATGTCAAAACCATCGCTGTAAAATCTCCGTCTCCCGCTCCACTGCGCATGAGTGTTCCACGTGGGCGGCGCAATCTGCGCACCACATCAGGATAATCTCTTAATCGGCAGGTCATTTTCCAAGAGATCTGATTGGTCAAGAGTCGGTGTGTTTATACTCTGCTCTACAGTTAGCCATCATTGTACAGGGTTGATTTATCCCGGTAAAAAGTGAATCTCCTTTGCAGCATGGAAAGCCAAGGGTTAATCTTGGCGTTACCTCGAGAAAAGATAATCCTGATAGGCCAGAGATTGATTTGTGGCAACATGTTTGTTTACATCTACATGCTGTGTTTTACACTGAAGTCACATTTGACTATGTAACATCTGGAATATTGAGCGCGAAGATCATAGACATATATATATATATATATGTCTATGATCTTCGCGCTCAATATTCCAGATGTTACATAGTCAAATGTGACTTCAGTGTAAAACACAGCATGTAGATGTAAACAAACATGTTG
>OMNM01002356.1:26927-43721 GCA_900302745.1 Parablennius parvicornis | reverse complement strand
CTGATAGGCCAGAGATTGATTTGTGGCAACATGTTTGTTTACATCTACATGCTGTGTTTTACACTGAAGTCACATTTGACTATGTAACATCTGGAATATTGAGCGCGAAGATCATAGACATATATATATATATATAGTTTTATAGAACTCTATAGTGCAGAGTATGATTCTCTGCTGAGGGATCGGTTAGCGTGTGGTGAACTCCGTAGTTCACACTACACAATATCAGACCAGAGGAGGAAGATCTTGTGCAATCTGTCTTTTGTGATCATCAAGTGTGTGGTCTCCAAATCTGTGAAGATTTGAAAAATCCTGTAGTGTGTACCAGCCTCCACGCACAGAAGTGAGACGGGTTTCAAGAGGTAGATCGTTGGCCAGAGTTTTTGAGTTGCAAGAGCCACTCTGGTGATTTCTTCACCGCCAGCAGCACATTTCAGCAGCACAGTGAGGGCCGCTTGCTTACCTGTGTGACATTTTCAGTCTGTTCAATGAGCTTAATCTGTCAGATCGAGATAAGGTGGCTGCATTCAGAGCCAAACTGGAATTATGTTGATGGCGTGTGGCCATGTTTCAAACATCAGCAGGTGTTTTGGCGCACGATCATCTGTCTCAGCTTTATAGGCGAGTTCCGAGTGCCACTTCCCGACCACGAAAAAAAGGTGAGAATCAGTGGATCAGCGAGCCGTTAATGAACGATCCAGGTGAATCAACCTTGATCGTGCCAGTAAAAATATGACAACCTCAAGTTTGCCTCCAATCCGGATTAAGCGGATCAAAGTGGAATATCCTCGGATCACCACAAAACCACCGCTTCCATTTTCAACCTCTTACCTTTGTGAAGCGGGATTTTCTGCAGCGACAGCAATAAAAACAATATAATGGAGAAGACTGCACATGAGGAGCATGTCCATGGGTTTGTCTAAGTTCAGTACACTCTCTGAATCTTTATCATTGTGAGTTGTTTGATATTATTGTAGCGGTTGCTGTCGGCTGCCGGTGACGCTGTCAGGGGGGGACAGCACAAGGGATTATGGGATGTTATAGCCTGGTACTTTTTCTCTAATTTTATTGTCACCATCCTTGTTTTTTTTGTGCTTGTGTTATTGTTGGATCAGCCATTGTTACTACCCTGATTCATCAGCGTGTTTTGGGGGGGTTGCTGTTAATTTTTTTCCTACTTTTCCTTTATGCTTATCCACACAAGGCTATTTTCATTAATGTTATTGTAAAAACTCTTGACACTGTAAGTTCATCTTTAAAGGTTAAAGTGCATTTTAAGTACATTCTGAATTTTTATCAGAAAGCCCAAACTTTTTTTCTGATACACTAATGTTGGTTGTATGTTTATTTGTAATGGCTAAAATACAGCTGGATTTAGAGTTGAAAATAGTGTATAACCACTGTTCCATGGTAATGATATAATATTACACATAATAATTACTATTTAAAGCTTTTGACAGGTTCTATGAGAATTAGTTAAGTGTATTGACTATGGATCAGAGTATAATGTTTTAGTCACTTCCCTCCAAAACATGAAGGTTACACAGTGCTCAGGAATTTATAAACGAATGGATACAGAATCAAATAGATGTTTCGATCAGTATCAGTAATTTTTTTATTGACTTGTCATGCTTTTATATAGACATAGAAAGAAGTAGGCCCAAAGCAGTTTTATATTGTCAACAGCTGGAACAAATCCCTGCCAACCGTTTACATCACAGTCACTTGATTTTAAATCGAAAGCGGGAAGAGGACGGCCGACGGGAGGCTTCATCTCCATCCACGTCTGTCTTTTCTTCTCATTGTGCTTTTGACATCGCTGAGAAAATATGCCACGAGAGCAACGTGTTGTCAGATGTTCTGTAATTACCCGGCACTGATATCTTGTGGCTTTTTTCCCCCCTCCCGTCGTCTACATCGTGTGGCAAGGACAGATGTCAAAGGGAATGTTGTGCATCAAACTCTCTCCTACCATCTACAAGAATACTTTTTATGTTTTGTCTCTCAGCTTTGTTTTCATCTCAACAGCCTGTCTGACATGGTTCATAAAGAAGAAATTATATTTTCTGTGAGCATGGTACAGATCCTTACTCTTTTACTTTTTATGTGTCACCATCACATAAACACAACACGACCAAAGGAACCTGTTTTCATTTCACATTCACTCCAAGATACAATAATTCCACATCTCTTGACAAAAAAAAAAACAAACAAACTTGGCAGCAGTTTTCTGTAAAAGAAAAAAAGAAAAAAATTTTTGGTTATTAGCTTTTTGAAACTGGAAACAAATCTGTCTCCTCTTGGATGAAGAGAAATCCACGGACCACACTTCTGTACATGTTCAAGCAACACAAAACACTGAATATTCAGTGTGAACTGATGGTGAATCACTGTTGTCATGGACTTAATCAGCAGCTCCATCAGTGTTCACTCATCTCGGCCTCCATTCCTTCCGTTTTTGTTTAAACCTCGTTTGACAGCCGTGCATAAACTATGGTTATTTGTAATTAATTTGCAAGTTCATGTATATGCTCTGCAGCAACCAGATTAGAGCTACAAGCATTATGAGTGAGTGCAATTCACAAGATGTTTTCAAGAAACACGTTTTTAATCAAGGGTGGGGTCAGAGGACATTTTGTAGCGGTTCATTGTAAATAGCTTTTCCAGTGAATGACACCTATTGAACCTGTTTTTAACAGTTTAAAACACTGGCTGGCGGTGCATTGATATTAGCCCATGAGTGAGTTGGTGTAACAGCAACCAGTCTATTCACCAAAGAAAACATATTAAAATCTGACTCAAACAGGTAATTAATGCAGAGGCCTGCACTGCGGTAATGTGTTCATAACTACTGCCTTGTTGGTCTTATGGAACATAGCGTAATGTTCTCTCCGTGCATGTGTGTGTGGTTTCATCACAAAAACAAACAACAGCAGCAACACGTGGCGATCATGTCGAGGAGAGGCAGCACACGAGGGTGGAGCAAAAACAGAACAGGGTGGTTTTACCAATTCGTCACCCTGCGTTCACACACCAGTGTTTTATTTTTAAGAGATAAGAGAACAAGGCAGTAGAACAGAGGAAAAAGACTGGATCAGAGGAAACGTGAGGATATACACAAAAATAAAACCACTGGCAAGATGCAAAGCTAAGAGCACTTATTACCTCGACCAAGGAGGTTATAAAATCATCAGCGTTTATGTGTGTGTCTGTTAACAAGACATCTGAAGTACGAATGAGTGGATTCTCATATAAACTGGTGCACAGGTGCATATGGATTAAGGAAAGAACTCAATTAATTTTGGTGGTGATCCAGTTCAGAATACATGTTACAATAGAACATTTTTTATTTCGCAATACATTGTCTTATCTTGTGTTCTTTCAAAATTTGTGATCACCAAATTAAATACACGACTAATGGCAGCTGATCTGGATGTGGAATATGTGTTATTTCCCTGTGTCCATGTCGAACCTCTGTGGGGGTCAGAAATCTGTGAATGCTGTTGTTATAGTTTTTATTGTAGTTGACTCCAGTAGCCGAATTGTAGTTGGTCTTCAGCTCCGGTCTCATCCATCTGCAGCAAGTAAATTTATATCTGCTGAATTGAACAGAGAAATCTCTAACCACACTACCCAAACTATGGTTTCAACCCCTCAGTCCCTCAGTCTGTCCTCTCTTCTGTCCACTAACCCCAACTTGAACTGATGAGAATCTGCACCTCTGGTTCTGGTTCTGCAGTTTTTCTTTTCCACCGTCTCCTCTGCTAACTCGTGGAATTTTTTGTTTTTTTCTCTGTAAAAGTTCCTTGGAATGAGCGTGTTGATTTGACGCTATCCAAATAAAAATGAATTGATTTAATTCCCTCGCTGTACTAAAGTGAGGCCTTTGGCTGCTTCCTGCAACTTAGTCTTGCTGATGACTTGCAGGCAGATCTTGATGTTTTACTGTTTGATACTTTGAGATGTTTTGACTTGACCTTCCTCGAAGTGTTTGCCTCGAAAAGTGACGAGTCAGCAGATGTGAGCACGGCGCATCAAGAAAGCAAACAACGTTTTCCTTTCTCACGCTTCATCGGGCTCAAAAAATACCTTTTTTTATTCCTATGATCTTAATCAAAAAAGAAGCAAACGTTCAGTGCTTCAGGTTAAACCAGATTTATTGAAAAAGATGCGAAGGTTGACTTGAAGATGAAAGCAAAAACAGTGTTAGTGAACGCAACAGTTCCTGATTAAATCCCCGAGCTGCCCAAAGCAAAGCCAGACAAAGTGGGACTGAATACCCACTCGCTTTGATCTCCCCTCCTGTTAGTTCCACTTCTACACAAGGAAATTACATTTTCTCAAAAGAGAAGGCTGACGCATGACGACGGGCTCGGGCCGCGCTACGTCCACACATGTAGTCCTCTGATTCTTCTTAATATTTCACACAGGCAAGAAAACTCACTGTCAGACAGACAGATGGTTCTCCAGATGATTAATTTTTCCCTGCCAGACATGGCCGATGTTTAGCAACAGGGACACAAACACATTCTCTCCACCTCCTCACACATGCACATACACATACACACACCTGTCCTGGCATATAATGAGCCTCTGGAAGTATAACAGCAAAACCAACACTGGGGAAAATCGAAAACAAACTTTCTCGGAACAGTTGAATAGGAATGAAATCCCAATAAATAAACAAATAGGTAGTAAATAAGTGATGAGGATGCAGTCTGAATGAACGCAGGGCGCTGAGCCGCAGCATGTGCTGAGAAAGCCAATTCACCCACTTCCAGAGCAAACTCAGTGTTCCCGTCAAGCTGGTGGAGACAGTTCAGAGAGAGACAGAGAGAGAGAGAGAGAGAGTGACAACAAGCCAAGCCAAGCCCTTTATTCATCACACACAATTATACGTCGCACAATGTGCAGTGAAATTCTTTAAGTACATGTTGAAAACAGCAGTTTTTGTCAGATAGAAAATAAAATTAAAGATTTCGAACCCACAATAATAACACAAAACTTGTGTGAAGTGTGAAGCAGCTTACGTGACTTTCTAATGGCTGCGTTCATCTGTTGAGCCTCTTTAAAGAAACCAGAATGGACTGAGAATTAGTGAAGAATGTACACAAAAAGTGGTGATTTTGTAATATCTCATTTCAGTCACGGAATATGTGTTACTGTATTATTCTAAAAATTGAAAATAATGACTTCTATGAAATAGAAATCGATTACAGCAGGTAATAGAGTGACACATTAATAGATATGAATCTCTCAGATTCTCCTGTTTCTACAGTTATTAAAGCATTTACTGTCCACTTTCACCACCTAAAAAGGAAACATCAGGGTTAAACTTGATTCTTTCTGCAAGCTTGAGGGTAGTCAGAACCGATTTACGTACATTAACGTTAATCTTTGCCTCTGCCTCGTTGACAGACTCTAATTCATGGTAACTAATTAATAATGAATGAATATGACTGCTGTCAGCTCACATTTGTAGAAGATAATTGTTGCTGGTGCATTTTGTTGGCACATTTGCGACGCTTCTGTGAGCACAGGCCGAGCATTCTGTATAGATGTGGTGAAACAGAGATTCGGGAAGTTGTCTACTTTTGTCAAAGAAATCGTTTTGTTTTTTTCTTTTTCTTTTTTTTTTAAGCCGAACAACAAAAAGTCGCAGTTCAACATTAGGGTCGCCTTTTTTTTGAAAGTGCAATGCTTACACTATTTTTGTTGTGGATATTATGGAGGGTGATTGACAAGAATATCACTGAATAATTAGGCTTTATCTCCATTTTTTTTTAAACTTAAGTTATCTCTTCCTCGAAGTTAGTCGAATACAAAAATGAAATCCAGAAATATTATGTCAGAAAGTCCCTTAGTGAAGATTTCCACTTTTAGTTTAGTGAGTACTATGAAGGGTTAAAACAGTCAGGCATTGCAACAGTAATGAATAAACTGAGTAACTGCATTATTAGGTTTTTTGTTGGTCATCAGCTGCTACGCATTACTACTAACAGTGGAGTTCATTTATAATGTGGTCTTCTGAACAAAGAGAGTTTTGATTTCTAGAATTCTTCACAACTAGTTTCAAATTCAAAGTTACTCTTGAATATTCTCACGTGAAAATGGAACACATCAGCACATCTATTTCATTATTAGAATGAAGGAAGAACACATGGAATGAGGGTAAAGTTAAAACATTATGAAAAACATTTCAAGTTTGAGATTTTTGAATTTAGGCCTGAATTGTGAAGTTAAATATTTTTAAAAAGTCACCTTCTTTAATGTCTTCACTAGGTTTTGGAGAATATTTTATTTAACAGCTAAAACGTTTGGTGCTGTGCATCCTTTGTCCTTCAAAGGTAATTCCCATGGAAGATAACTGCAGCTTGAGGGTAAAGGGTAAAATAAATAAATAAATAAATAAAATAAAATAAAAACTTTAAAAATGTGGGGCAAAACAAACAAACAGCAAAAACCAAGCAATTATTTGAGAGAAATAACAAATTGTAATTCCTCTGTGGATGTGTAACTATGAGTCCTCCTTCCATACTCTACATTATGTGATCCACTGTGAATAGTAAAACAGTGGTTACATCAGCTTTAACGATGAGGCGAGATGCTTTGCTTCAGCGGCTTGGCTCTCATCACTTCTCATCACATCAGCTCACCTTCATACCTTTGCCTGACTCTTAGCGCTGATGCATCCTCACCCAGACGTGAGCGGATTCCCAAACCTGGAGAGGAAAGGACTTGTTCACTTCCAAGTCGAGCAGCAGTATATCTTCTAATGAATGAACTCAAAAGTGAAGACCGTCTAACTGTTGTAATGTGTCCACTGCAAAAGGAAATGGTGAACGCAGTGAAAGTGGTGGAACTGTGGCGCACGGTTCATTAGTTTCCATTTCTTATCCTGACGGAGGAGGTGTGAGGGGGAGAAGACGGCGCGCCGGGCACAGTGTTTCCATCAGGTAGTTATGAACCATCAGAACAAGGGGAAGTTTTAATCAGGAACTTAATCTCAGAGAACAATCTCTCCCCGCGTGGCTGCTGCTGGTTGCTGTAAGAACGAGAGTCTGATTAAAGCAAACAAACCATTCATTTATTGCTTCTCCTTCATTTACATTTTTTTTTTTTTTTCAAGGAATGTGATTTGGCAGAGTCCTTCCTTCGGGAAATGAAGCCAAAAACAGCGTTTGAGTTGCTGACGAGGCGACTCGACTGCAAACTAGAGCCGACTTCGAATGGTTCTGACAGGCCTGTGCGGAGGGAGGCGGGAAAACCGCAGGTCTCCTGCATTTAGCCCTGTCAAACACAGTTAGCGCGCCGCGTGCCGACACCTTTCCCTGATGCCGACTGTATTGGCCATCATTTGTTTACCGCCTCAGAGGTGGACTCAGCAGCACATGGACTAATTAAGGTGATATACTGTCATCTTTTTTTCTTTCTTTCTTTTTAAATCCTTACCACATACAAACATCATTTAGCTTGAGCAAAGCGGACTGTTTAGCTGTAAAGGTCTGAGTGTCGCACAGCTTCGCTCCCACGAGAAAGGGGAAGCAACACGCGCCAGCGAGAAATAATGAAGCATATGCTTCTACAAACTCTCTCAGGGATGCAACATTCATGACCTAAGCATTCATTAAAGTTTGACGGATACAAATGAGGGTGCGTGAAACACACACAACTGTGTCGAGAGGCAACGATGAAGGAGAAACCTTTTTTTTTAAAGGAGCAAATTTGAAGAGGTGGCGTAGTGAATAGCGTTCATGTGAATCTCTGAAACACGTCGCCGTTGCATTTTTGTTTCCACTTTTTGTGTGTTTGTGTGAAATTGTTTTGTAAAAATCGCAGTGGCAGATTTAAGATTGAAATTAGATTGAAATAGATGCATGCACCCAATCAAGGGTTTGCAGGATTTTTTTTTTGTGTTAATCAGTATTTGCTAAAGCAATGCAAATACTCCAAAAATTATAAAAACTAAACTGAAATATAACAATTATGTATAAGAAGAAAAGCCTTGGTTTAACAAGATACATTTTATAAGTTCAAGTTCAAAGTTCAAAGTGTTTATCGTCATATGTGCAGTTAGAAACACATAGCTGATGAAAATAAGAAACACTGGCTGCCACTTAGGAACACTAAAGTTGACAGCATAAAGTTGACAGCATATTTGACACTCTGGGGGTTCATTTATACATTTTCTGAAATTATTCAGCAGTCCTGGTGAGTGTTCCAAATTCGGTGTGTTTTTTGAGTGTTTACAGGGTCAAATTTGGGTTTGAATCCTGGTATGCTGGAATAATTATAATAATAAGAAACAAACATCACAATTACAATAGGGTCATGACCTCTGTCCCTAAAAAAAAAATCAAGAATCCAGTGAGGATCTTTCAACATGACTGGAGATGACTGAAGTTTTCTTTCCATTGTTGGATTTTGACCGTCCCAGTTATAAGATTGACAATGATAATAATACATTTGAATCATAGCTTTTATCTTATTGACTATCAGTCCATATATATGTTTAAATGTTGATCCAGATGAAATCCGTTCATGTAAATGCTTTGTTTTGATCAAATAGCTCCAATCCAAGAAGATGGAGTTCCCTGTCCGTGAGCCGGTCAAAGTCCATTTCAAATACACATTTTATTGCTTCCAAATGTTGGAGAACATGTTTTCTTGACCAGAATCTGAATGGGGAGAATTTTCTTTGTATTATAGTTTCTAAAAAAACAAATGGCCATGGTGCACGGTATCATCATTTCAGAAAAATTGCGTTTTCCTTTTTACCCACAGAGAAGGAGTTGGACAATTCGCACCTTTCGAACTGTTTTCAAAAATGTGTGTTTTTAGTGGCTGGGAGAACCATTGTTGTGTAAACTGACACCCAAAATGCAATTAAATTTGTGTTTCTGTTTTCACTTGAAAATATGTTTAAACGGGGCCCTCAATTACGCTGCGTTCACACTGCAGGCCTTGATGATCAATACAGATTTTTCTGTATGATCATTGACATCATCTCATTTTTAAGGCAACATCTATCAGACTGCCATGTGAACGTGATTGGACCCGAAGGTTTCGGGCCTCAGAGTACATACGCAGAAAGTGCTGTTGACAGAAGTAAACATGGATGGCATGCAGGTCAGCAACAGGGTTGCCCAGATATGACTCACTATTTCCAGCCCAAACAATGTAAAACCTACACACCTCAATAAAAACCAGCCCAAATCTCAGCCTTCGTAGGAGTCACGATAAAATCGCAAAACTATTACATATGTAATAAAAGAACACACCATGAACACAAAAATGAAATGTATGACATAGAGTTAAAGGGTAAGAGAATTTGGCTCCTCATTTGCGGGACACCCGCCATTTCTGGCAACGCTGGTCAGCGTGTTTCTTTCCTTTCTGATGGTTGTTAAATACAAGCAGACAAAATCTAGACACAATGATGAGGGACAGAAAGAGAAGCCCGAGGAAAAAAGAAAATTATTTTGGTGAAGCCGCTTCCTCTGGCACCTATCCGTGACATCAGTTACATGTGAAGGTGTGGAAAAATATCCAAATTGGAACCGCATATGATCAACGCCTGGGTCTGGTGTAAAAAAACCAAACAAATTGGAATCGGAGCTTTCACTCAGGCACAAAACAGGTCGGATATGGGTCAATGTGAGCGTAAATTCTGAATTGGTTCCCATTTCCCAGTGGTGTGAATGAGGCCTTAGGGGCTGACAAATCAATATCCAATACTGGCAGGCTTTGTGGTAAAGCTAAATAGTGGATCGCATCACAAATGGCAAAGGTCACTGTTCAAAGCATCATGGGCTTGATCTACTGACTTAAATGTATGACTTTCTTTGTGCCTATAAATATCGATGGGATACCTCTAGGTAGTATCCATGTATTGAACAATCTGATCCCTCAGTTGGCAAGAATTCAGTCATATATCCTAAAAAGTGGCCACGAAAAGTTATCTTGTGAAAATATTTAATGGTGCCCATCTCACCACACCTCCCAGTGCCACCGCTACTGACATTTTAATTAAATTCTTTCCATTTTTACTTAAAACTGCACTTGTTCGTTAACGTAAAGCAGCTTGAACTGCATTGTTGTTGATATTAGTTATTCAAAATACAGCAGCCTTGTGACTTTATTTCCTTGTTCTATCATTTTATCCTTTCGATAGACTACTGGAGATAATGTAGTTTGGAAACACACAGTGCACAATCCCCTTGGGATTTCTCCATCTTCCTCGCGCTGTGAAGCATGTGAGCAAACTCATTTGTGGACTGTAATGTGATATATACATGACAAATGGCAACAGGGCAGGAGATTATTCACCTCAAAAACTCCCCACACAAACACACGGGCCGATAAAAAGGTAGGGCAGGGTTTTGTTTTCAGGTCACATATAACACCCCCTGTAGTGAAGAGACACACTGACGGCTGGAAATACACTAAAAACCCAACCATCTCTGAGCCGGGCAGGATCCGCAGCATTTAATATATGAAACAGCTTTTCCTGCCTGTGATCAAATTTTATTAGATGTAATTTGGCACACAGCAGCAAAGTGCAGGATGATTGGTGTTGCCCTTTGGTGCTGGTGAAACATTAAAGAAGCTGTAATGTCTGTTTTTATAACAACTTTGTACTTTATATTTTATAGTGTATGTGCAAGGTGAGCCTACAAACCCACAGACAGCCCGTTTTTATCGCAACAATCATTTCCTTTTCTTGGCCGTTCGACACCCATATGAACTTGCAGGCCACTTTCATTGTGCTCGCTGTTTCTACTGTTGTTGTTTTCAGTGAGACATACTGGAGGAGTTGTCTTCTTCAAGTGGTCTTTAATCAAGAAGCCAAAATGTATTCAAGTAACGCATTTCACTAATATAGAATTTATCAATTGCATTATATCCCTCTGTCAGGATCATGAGAAAACTGGTTATATTAACATCAAGGCCCAGTTTATACGACAATGTTTGAAGTGAGAACGCATCATTTTTGCATATTTGTTTCAGTAGAGTTTTACGTTTACACGATAAAGTTTTCAAAACAAAGTCAATTTATAGGAAAACAGCAGAAATGTAGTTTGCATGTTGGGCCACTTGTGAGTGCTGTTGGTTGTTTGTTAATGAAACCACACACACAATACGCTACAAACATCAACAATGGTGCGAACACGGCGATCTGTATGGACAGACTATGAAGTTGTATGGCTATTACGGGTGACTCTAAACTCTAAAACTACCAAGTCCCAGGAGAATATGGATGGTTATCTTGTTGTTGTCCATCTACTCGAACATGTGCAAAAGAACGATTTACTACGGCCGTGGTGCGCACACGCAGTTTTCCCAGGCTTTCACAGAGGTGGAGTTGAAAACATTTTTTCAAATTGTTTTTTTTTTTTTTATGACTCTAACCACTGTTGTGTAAACAGACAGTCAAAACACAATGAAAGTTTTACGTTTGCACTTGGAAACATTGTTCTACACACGGGGTACAACAAACGCTGCTGCCTGAAGGCTCGCTATTTCACTTATTTCACTAAAATCTCTTTTGATGGGAGGAGTAGCAGAATATTACCAAACCAACTCAGTCCTTCTTTTAACGGAGTTGTGCTGATGCTGCTTCTCCTTGTGGTCATCAGTTCCCAAACAATGTGGATAAAACATACGGTCGAGCAGGAAGAACATGCAAACCCCTTAAACAAAGTGCCTGGGCCAGACTCGTGTCACTTTTTTTGATACGAGGTTGAAGAGCAAGATTTGACAGATTGTTGCTACAACTCAGACAATTCCTTTTATGTACTGTATGAAAATGACTTTTCATTTGGTCAGCTCATAATCTATGATGTATTAATATCTTGCTGTTAAGCAGGAGTGCTAAACATTACCCCACCATGCCACAAGCCCTGTTGATATGTATTACTTTAATAGATTTCACTTACAGAATTTCATTTTTTTTTTTTTCCCTCTGCAGTCTCAGCATGTTGAAAATAACCAGTCAGATCCAAATACCAGTGATGAGATGAAACTCAACTTGCTACAGCTATTTTAAAGATGAACAATATTCAACAAGAAGAAAGTTGGGGAGAAAAAAAATGAAAGTATGATTTCCACGTGCAGACGTTATCTTCCTGATCCTTTTCAATGCAGGGCTCCTCTCTTGATTCAAGTCTGAGCTAAAAACTGAACTACACTCTCACGACAATACTTTGCGGTTGTTAGAACAAACTCCAGAAAGAGACGCTGAAGATAGAGTAGGCTCCTCTTTCTCCTCTTCCTCCTGCAACTTCATCAAATGCTTGTCGTGTTTGCAGGGGCTCTTTCTTCTGGCGCGGGTTTCTCGGGGTGTCGCGGCGGTTTTGAATATCGGAGGCACAAACCCGGGTGTGATAAGAAGCAGAGCCGTCTGGTGATTGTACAAACATCTCCTCTGGAAATTCACAGCAGGACAAAAACACCAAAAACTCATCTCCACATGAGTGTCAACCACATGATGGCAGATTTACCAACAACATAAATATTTATTGGAATATGCCTCGTTCTATTTCACCAGGGCGCATGGAATGACATGCCATGTTTTATTCATGAAAACACAGTCTCACAGTATTGGTAGTATAAGCACTTTTTTTTTAAAGGAAGTGAAGCAAAAAAATCATTCTGTGTAGTAACTAAATATATCCTTTAACTCTTCAAAGTTTAAAATTCAAAACCTCCATCAGCTGTCAGGAACCACAAGATCACCGTCTGTCCGTCATCCTTCTTGGCGGGTCAACATGTTTGCTTGACATAATATGTGTGCGCGGTACGTCATTTTCAGACGTTGGCTCATTTCACCTCACTTCATTCGAGTCAGAATTGACTGATGTAAGCATGTATGTGGGTCGATATGTGTGTGTGTGTGTGTACCCTGGAGAAACTCAAGTCTTTCTCATCTCCAGTTCCTGAACTGGAGCAGAGCAACTGGGAAGTATCATCACACAGACATATGCAAGCTCAAGTCAGCCAATGTTTGAAGCCCACCCATCACTCAGAGGAACCCCTGGGCTCTGTCCTGGATACCGGAAGGATATTTGACAGCAATCAGGTAAAACTCTTTATTTTTCATTGAAATTTACCCACACAACTTATACATTTTTCTTGTTAGCTTTGATTTCAAATCCTTGTCATGAACTATTACGGTGGGTGGACGGAGGCTCAAGTGCAGGAAGCAACCAGGAAACAGATGGGACGGTTAACAAGGACTTTATTTGAACTCAGGTCAAAGCATCTTCAGTCTCTTCTCAGGCGATCCTCCGAGATGAATTGAGTGTCCTCACTGCAGAGGACAGGAGAACACACCTGCAGCCAATCAGCCCACTAAGGGGCTGCAGGTGAACTGGCCATGACACTGTAGCTGTTAGTCGAATAAAAAAAGAGTCTGCTCTGTTGCTCAGTGCTTGAAGAAACAAATATTCCTTCAGATAAGCTGTGAAGATTGAATCATTGTTCTTACCGCAGGAAATCAGAGGCCTTTTGCCCAAAAGCTCCTCTGACTCACAACATCGTCGGCCGTGATACGGCGGTGTTACTTCCCGGGCTAACACCTCCATACAGGACTGCACAAGCCTCGGAAAACACTTTACAACTCACTGTTGTGGATCTTAGAATGAACCCTGAAACTCAAAACAGAAGGAAGATTGTATCGTGGAACTCAAAACTTTTGTTAAGCGCACAGTACATCACAACTCCGTTGACGTCATAGAGTGTGACGGAAAAGCTGAGTACAGGGAAGTGCTTTGAAGGAAATAACTCAACTGGAAATATGGAAGGGCTCATCTCCTAAAGGTTTCTGCATATGAAAACATGCTCAAGGTAGATATTGCCTACAAACAATGGAAGCTGATTTACAAATGTGACACACTGAGAGTTGTGTCTAACACGTGTGGAATAACACACTATATTGGGGGGAGTTTATGCTAATCAATTTAATTATTTTGATTAGCGCAACAAGGGACTTCTGATGTCTGAAAACATTTGGTCTGTTAATGCTTGTGTGTTTATGCTCCAGATGTCATTACAACCTTATACATGTGAGCTAAAAACTAGTTTTTACACAATCACAGGCAAAAAAAAAAAGTAGACAACTTAACTAAAGGAGTGCACTTCTGTATCCTCAATGTGGAAAGAAATGAAAGCTACTTATTTTCAGAGTTTGTCTTTCCCTTCCTTACTGCTATATTACGTTCCCCCCATTTTTAAGTCAGTCTTGTATACAATACACAAATTAATACATTTACTGATCGTTAAAAAAAAAAAAAAAACTGATTTATTTGTTGTGATATTTGCTTGCATTGTTTGGTAATACCATTCAGCACACCTTATGCTTCAGCTTTTTAAATTAGGCCCAAAGTGTCTGTAACTGCTGTTGTCTGTGCCCGATGTCCCATCCATCCGCCCCAGTTGCTCCAACAGTCAACTATTACATGTTATATTTTATTCTTTTCCTCTCACATTCATCCTCCTGCTATCTAAACCTGCAGCTTTAAGCACTGAAGGCTGCTTCTGTTTAACTGTATTTTGTTTTCCCTGCCAGCCGTGTACACAGACTGTTTCATAGTGATTTGTTTCAATATAATAACAGTCAAGCTTGAACAAGGAACACTGTGGAAATAACTGGCCTGACAGCTTTTTTGTCTGTTTACTCCTGCTGAAAACAAAGTGAATTTCATGATGAAGGTATAATGAAAGCTTTTTTTTTTTCTTTCTTTTTACTGGTCTGGAAGAATCTCCCGTCATTGTGCCCCGTCTCTTTGTTCATGCAGTTTGCATTCAGTAGATAAGTTGTACAGAAGGAGAATGAAAATAAAGTCGCGTGCCAGTTTTAAAAGCTTTGTTTTAGCCCAGCATGTAAAAACAAGACAAAAACACACAGCTGGTTTGTGTATTGTTACATAGAGACTCACATGCCCACATTCAAATGCTAATCGCAGGCACACACGCACACACACACACACACACACACACACACACACACACACACACACACACACGCACACACACACCACTACTGATCCCCGCCCCCCCCTTGTTCACAGCATGTTACCACAGCCCACAACACTCCATCCTCCCATAGGACACCAGGGGAGGTCTACATGGTGCATTTTTATATGCAGTTATTATTTATTCAGAATGAGGGAAATGAACAACTAAATCATACACACTAATATTCACACCAAACTGTTCTTCAGACATGGTGTGGGTTTATTATCACATGACTTCACGTCAATCATTGATGCAGGCTGGACGGGAGGCACTTTTTAAAATCACAAATCACGGTGAAGTTTTAATGTACAATCTGCAAATCAGTAATAAAGTCTACTTCTAATGATCGAGCAGGTTTCTGTAAAAATATTAGGTTATAGTTCCTCAAATGGGATCCCAGTGGATTAAATACCAATGAACAAACTGAACTTTAACTGAATGTCATTTCAACTGATCAAATAACTACTTGTATGATGACATAAAAGTAGAAGCAATGTAATTCAATTTCTCCCAAGGTGACTCCTTCCTTCAACATTTGAAAAGCAGATATTGCCTTTGCAATATGATTCAGTAAAGTAGTATCAGTCAAACACGTTTGCAGCTTAATGTAATATACATCAGTGCTTACAGTGTTACCGTCTCGACATAATTATTGAATGTTTATTTTCTTTTAATGGACTAATACATCCATTATGGTTTCAGTTGTCTGTCATGGGCCTGAGAGTTCAGTTCAGGTTTTGAAGCTTGTGTCACCCAGCAGAGCCAAACTATCATTATTTCTTTTTTTGTTTGGAGGACACACCAGTGTGTTATATATCTTAATTTTTCAGTCTTCATGGAGTGTATTTGTCATTCCTGCAGTTGTCTAAACATTGCTGCCCCTCAGATTGGCTGTAGGAAAAGCTGTGAGCCCCCTCTGTGATCTCCAATAGACAAAAAGTGACAGTGAAGCCAAAAGCTGGTGGACAGTTTCTCATGTCTGCTCTCGATTCTATAAAATGTTTGTTGACATGTGCAAATATAAATTTGACAGCCTTTCAGATCCAAGGTTGGAAAACAATGATCTCGAGAACAAAAACAAATATTGTCCTTCAGAATCAAACGCACAATCTGGCATCACATGCCGAGAGGTAATATAATCATTTTGCTGTATTATAATAATCCAATTATTAAAAGTGAGTTTACATAAAGCGTCATATGGCATTTCTTAGTGTGGGATTAACAGGATGACACAGCCTGTGAGGGACGCGACAGGCCTGATAATGTCTCTGCAGCTCACTGACAGGTGTGTTCAGCGGCACGTTGGTGACCCTGTAGCCTGTTTTTTGTTCAATTCCCAGGATGAGTGGTGCCAGCAACTTGAACATCTGGGGAGATAATTAACAACAGCACGGTGGGATTCTACCAAAGGGAAGTTCTGGAGCAATGCCAGAGATTTAGGCATCTCCCTGTGATCATACATGTTGGCATGTCTGAGTTTCTTTTATTATTATTACCTTGTTTAATGTTTCCCCCAAATCTGAAGAACCTCAGCCTCAGGAACCATTAACCACAGCAGGATCAGCTTTAGTCCAGCTGCCTGCACAACAGAGCCGTTCTCTCTCTCTCTCTCTCTCTCTCTCTCTCTCTCTCTCTCTCTCTCTCTCTCTCTCTCTCTCTCTCTCTCTCTCTCTCTCTCTCTCTCTCTCTCTCTCTCTCTCTCTCACACACACACCCACACACACACGCACACAAACACACTGCAGAACATATTGTTTGTTTCTCTTCCCTCGTATG
>OMNM01002356.1:12033-26907 GCA_900302745.1 Parablennius parvicornis | reverse complement strand
ATCAGCTTTAGTCCAGCTGCCTGCACAACAACAGAGCCTCTTCTCTCTCTCTCTCTCTCTCTCTCTCTCTCTCTCTCTCTCTCTATCTGGCTCCCAGCTCTTATAACACTTTGGAAGGTAACAACACAGTCGAGGGGGTTATTAGGTTCTTCTCCTATGAGCGTATGGATGCAAGTTCTGAGGTCAGCAGGTTTGGCAGATCTGGTTGAGAGCACTGCTGATATGGCAGAACAGTTGATGGGCTAATTATTAATAATCACCCCATCACAGAGGCCTCCACTCCTCCGGGGTCAGGAAGACATCGCTTCTGGGTAGCCGGGTGTATGAGTAAACATGTGTACGTGCTTTCTTGGAGGAACTCAGAAAACCCCCCTGATCACTCATTTCTAATCACAACTTACTTAATCTTGCGTCCTGGCACAGTACCTAAGCACCTGAGTGTTCTGCACAAGCCATGCAGATCAGACCGTACGTGTTTGAAATACTCCCACTGACTGATCTATTGGAAGAAAGGATCGTTTAAAGCCCCGCTTTAATCTGAGCCGAGAAGACGTGATGAAGACAGCTGCATGAGAATGTGAGGGGACTCGTGAACAGAGATGCAGAGATGAAGTGCGAGTTTACCACTAGATGTCAGGTTTCTCCTGCTCTTACGTCTGAAACCTGAAGACCTTCAAGGAGGAAACTGGGATAGTTTATCACATCAAACAGGGAATCTTTATCTGGCTCCAAATCAAGAGAAACATAGACGGCTCAACAATCATCATTCATTACCTAATGTGCAACATGCCTTTCTAACTCATGCATCATTAACTTCAGTCTTTGTGTTATTGATTAACAATACTGTCGCTGATGATGGAACAAGTTTATCACCCTGATGAGGTGATTTTCTTGACACTTTCAGACCTGGTACTTTATTTAAAGATGCTTTACTCATCAGTTTGATACGATTCCTGTAACTCAGCACCTACACCTGTCCGACAAAGGTAAGAGGCTCTACTTCAATAACTATAAATAAATTCCACATCAAAAAAGTCTTTTTCCCCCTCTCATATTCAAACCTGTGATGATTACACATCCTTGAATGTCAGCTGTCACTCAAAAGCAACAATAACTTTATTTTCTTCTTTTCCTTTTTTTTTTCCAAATTAAACTCAGTTAACACTTTTGAAAAGTATAGAAATATATAAGTGCCATGTCAAAGCCAACACTGTTGCTATTAACATATTAAGTGATTACTAATGCAGTTGCTTTTAATTATGTGTCCACGAGCATGTTAATCCTCACTTTGTTGATAAAAAAATAGTTGCCGTCTCTCTCTGCCCAACTTTTCTCATTCCACTTCTGATGAATGTTTAGGCCTTAATAAACATTGGCCTACCTTCATTTCATCTGTCTGCCGCCACCTGTGTCTTTGTAGTTCACCGCTGCTGTTTTGATGTTGCTGCTTCTTCTCGTTGCCATTATTTCATAAATCTTTCGAGGTCTAGCGTTGCCCTGAGTTGGGCTTGACTGCTTTAAACTGTATTGTTACTCTGAGAATCAAAAAGAGGAGGCTCACAAGTGACAATACTAAACTTCAATAATACAGATGAACCCAAACAGATCAAGAAATTTTGTGTGCACCCCAATGTAACGTTAAGATAAACTAATTTAACTTCAACAATCAACAACAATGCGTACAATATTAATAATTGATACATCCTGGTTAAGAGACTTAGAATCAATACTTTAAAAATTAACTAGCCACTTTAAGTAGGTAAGAATTTGTTCAGCTGCGTTCTATAGATGTTGCCTCACATACCTCCACATAAGGAGCACGCACTCTCACAGTGCCCCTGTGCACATCACAACCTGCATGAGGATACCACAGAAAAAGAGAATCATGCAGAGATTGTAATTACTGTAATTTCAGCTGCTGTAATTACTTCCATCCTCTTTGCTTTAAGAGACACATTAGTCCTCCCTCCTCTGCTGGTGTCCCCGAAATATAGAAAAGTGGCCAACATGAAAAGGGGAAAAAGGGTCTCTTTAAGCTGAGAGCATGAAGAAAAAGAAAAAAAACCTTTGAAGGGAGTTGCCACTCTATAGAAGATGGAGAGACCCTTTAAGAGCTGACTTGCAGCTGTGGGAAATAAGGAACATGGAACTGATGTTCTCTTTCGTGATTCTGACAGAGCGTTGACTTGTCGGGAGGCGGGATGACGTCTCACAGCATGTTCAAGTGTGCCGCCTGACCTCATATTGTAGATAACTGCTGATTACAATCAATATGTCCTTTGTTTTTCTTCAAAGAGTGTGTTTGTTGAGCTAAAAGAAATGCTCATACTGATGGTAGCTTCTTTTAGCTTCCTTTTAAGGAGGCTTAAAGACATATAGTCCCTCTCTGATTTGCTCACAGTACACTTGTAAAATGTGTTTTTAAGTCACTTGCATATCACCACACAGCATTCAAAGCACCATGCCGTCTCGATCTATAACTATTGCGCCATCTGGACGAAGCACTGGGACAGACTTCAGAGGTAAATTGTTGCTTTCACTTCCCATGATTACAGTGTTTTATGTCTTTGAAATGCTTCGAAACACCTGAATGCCTGTTGTTTTTATTTGTTGTTAGATGGGAGGTCGTATGCAACTCAGCTCTCCTCAAAACTATCAGTGGAGGACGACAGGGAGTCCGGCATTGGCTCCACCTCTGACCTCACTGGCGGCTTTGAGAGACGCAGCCAACATACCAATCACCACTCCAACAGACGTCCTTCTAAAGAGGCAGACCGCCCCCCCAGAGAGACCGGTACAAGAGTGGCATGAAGAAGAGAATCACACATTTGTCTCCTGGGTGTCCAGGCCTGAAACCTTTGAAAAGGCGAATTATCAACAGCAGAAGCAGAAGCACATGCTCATTAGATAAGGCCATCATGAAAAAACATACAAATCCAATGGGATCATTTTCTGTCTGGTCCTGCTGTCACTCAGCAGTGTTTAGCTCGTGTATGGGTAATGTAGTATGTCAGATGGCTTTGCTCTCAGCGTGTGTTGTCTCACAGAGGCGACCAGTCTTACCCTGATCACAGAAAACATAGAGAATGATAACATAGTGACAGAGCACATTTTTGCATTCCAACTCCCAAAGTTTTGTTCACTCAAAGGTCAGCTTTGTTCTCTCCGGAAGTCAGACTGTGAGTCTAACTTTTCACCTGGCTTTTTGTTCCAAACAGACAACTCAGCCCAGACCTCAAGAGCGACTTCAAACAAGATCAAGCATCTCTTTAAAAACCTCTCCAAGATCCCTCTGCTCTTCATTCTGCTCTTCCTCTTTGTTTGCTCCTTGGACACGTTGAGTTCTGCCTTCCAGTTAGCAGGGGGTACGTACTGCAACCCTCAGCAGGCTAATGGTGACTCAGCCAGTTGATGTTTGACAAATAAGTGAGTCACTGCAAATCACATTCACATCGTTCAACTGAGTGCTGCTGTATAATTTCATCTGGTGACCTTTTTACGATTTGAGGAAATAAGCAGTTAGAGTTTTGGTTAACGTTGCTTTAAGCAATGTTCTCATTCCCGAGACCAACATTTTCCTCATGGCTTTGTGTTTCTGTGTCTGTCTGCGGCATAATTTAAACAGGTAAAGTGGCTGGGGACATTTTCCAGGACAATGCAGTGCTGTCGAACCCCGTGGCAGGACTGGTGGTGGGCATCTTGGTTACTGTGCTGGTTCAGAGCTCATCAACATCCACCTCCATTGTGGTCAGTCTGGTCGCTTCAGGATGTGAGTAGCCGCGATAACGTCTCAATGCCATTGTATGTTGTTTTTTTTAAGACTCTGAACTGGAAAATTTTCAGGCTAGCCTCATTTACTATTATATATCTGCTTTGCATGCTTGTTTCCTGTCTCTGCAGGTTTTTATTTTGCATGCATGGATTTCACAATAAACAGAAAAAAACAACAACATTACCATAGCAATAAAAACTGAAAATACAAAAATCCCACAGTGTATTTGTGGCAATACCACAAAATGAATTTACAGTTATAATCATAATCTCCATTTTGTAGCTCCGAGCCCAATAACATCCCTCAATCCCTATAGAGGATTCAGTACATTATGTTGCTTGTACTCATCATTATGAGTCAAATTAGGAAGTATAATGCTTAAATGTTCACAGCTGACTTCAATTTTGAATACATGAGGTGCAGTGGTTAATAGTAATGGATGGCAATGAATGAATAATTCCTATCTCAGAATTACCTATGCAGTCTTTGTAAAGAAGATAGGAATAGGTTTTCAAGCTTGCAATGCATATTCCTATTTTTTCTTAAAGGCTAAATATATCCCTATACATCAATCAAATTAAAATACAGTATGTGTTTTCATCTGGTTATTGTACATGTTGCTCGTGTGTATTTGCATTACAGAGCCATGATCAGCATATGTAATATCACTCTATATAACCCTTTATTTAATGATTTGCTCAGGAGTATTTGTATTTATCGCAATATAATAATGAGCATTTTGGTTTGAGGTTAGTAAGATATTGAATTATGCATCAATCCATCTTCCTTTAGCAAGATTTTACCACACATTACCTGACTGACATGTCATTTTGAGACTGCAGTTCCCTGGATGGAAATGCATAAAACCCACCTTAAGAATTGTTGCAGTCCTGCGGCGTAGAATAGGATCAGAGAGGCAATGAAGTCAAAGTCCCCACGCCATGTAATCCTCTCACCACCTCAGCTGCCTTGTGACTCAAGTCTGTGAAAGGTGCTGTATAAATAAAGTTCTATTCTATTCTATTCTATTCTATTCTATTCTATTCTATTCTATTCTATTCTATTCTATTCTATTCTATTCTATTTTATGTGTAAATCTGTAGTTAGAGCATTACCTAGTATACTGGTAAAATCACTATAACTGCTCAAGTTCTCCATTTCGATGTTGCACATTTTAGTCTTTGAACTTGAAATTAATTCCATTAGTATGCACGAGCTGTCTCTCTGCTTTAAAAGGTTTTTTTTTTTTTTTTTTTAATTCAAGAGCTAAGAAAAGAGATTACAGGAAATTGTCGAATCTAAAGATGTGAAGGCATGACTGTTTGTCTTCCTGATGCGTGTCCTCTAGGTCATCCTCATTATAGACGTACTCAACAATAACCTCCCTGTAAATCTGCATCCACTCATCTGAAAATTACAATCACCTCTCATCTCCATCAAACCTCGTGTAGCATTCAAAACGTTGAAGGCCATAAACAGTTATTGTAGCTCTGATGCTACAGTCACAGCGAGGACAGTTTACTAATTTTCCGCGTTGGTGAACATATACACAATCTAAGTGCATCGAATAGACTTCAATTAAACGCCACCCTCTGTTTGGTCTCACCTCACAGTGTTAGAAGTGAGGTCGGCTGTTCCAGTCATCATGGGGTCCAACATCGGGACGTCAGTCACAAACACCATAGTTGCCATGATGCAAGCGGCTGAGCGAGCCGAGTTTCAGCGGTGAGTGTGGAGACACAGCAAGACCAACAATAAGACACACAGTTTGAGGCTGTCGGAAGAAAGTGAAATGGAAAAGTGAAGAGGATAAGTGGATGGATGGAGAGCAGGGGTTGAGGGAGCAAAGGAGGATGGAGAGAACGCATTAGCAGCTATTTGAACGCCTCTTGGCTTCAGCCTCCATTTGAGAGGAATTTCTAAAACAGTGACAATAATGGCACCAATCCACACTGATCCCATACTAGTAACCCTCTGGCATGAAAAGATATGGCAACTGAACAGATGGCGAGTTGCCTAATCTGTGACTGGTAAAATAAATATAATGTATTAATCTTTCAGACACACACTGAGTCAAACTGAAATACTCATTACATCACACAACCCAAAAAAAGTTGAGCCTATAAAAGCAGATTAACAAGCAATCGCTCTGAGTAGTTGATCACGTGTATGGTTGACCTTGGTTGACACAACAATAATTCTGACCGATAACAGTGCCTTTGCCGGAGCGACAATCCATGACTGCTTCAATTGGCTATCGGTCCTGGTTCTGTTGCCCCTGGAGGTGGCAAGTGGACTCATGACCCGGTTGTCTCTGACGCTAGTGTCCAGCTTTAAACTACAGCCGGGGGAGGAAGCACCTGAGCTGCTCAAGGTCATCACCGAACCTGTCACAAAGCTGATCATCCAGGTGAAGCTCTGCACTAACTCACTGCCTAGTCCTCCAGACAGGAAATATCAATCTTTGGATTTCTTTAGTGACTCTATCTGTGACCCAAGACTTTTGCACATATTTAATGCCAAAAATCAACACAAATTATCTCCTCTGATCTAAGCTGTTGTTAAATACTTCATAAACCAATGAGAAAATAATTGTTATATTAATGCATCAGCTGGCATACGATGCACCTGCCAATTGAGGTTTAGCACCTTGTAGGCTATTATCACACCATGACAGTGTAAAGTGCTTTGAGAGTGCTGAAGCAGTGAAGGTATAAATTAACGTTGTTTAACATTTTCACAACATCCACATGAAAACTGTTTTTATAATTTTCCATGAAGCCTTTATTTTACCAGCTTAGAGATGCCTCAGCAAGACATCAACTACAGCATAATAAATAATTGAAATCAAACAAAGGTTTACATTGAAACTTTAATAATGAGTTGATCATACTTTACAATTGGAAAATATATTTCTCATGATTATGAATGCATGATATCCTGATCAATAGTAGCTAAATGACTTCTCTGCCTCTGAGTGTTGGGTCTAGAGTTGAAAGAAGTTGAAAACATAACAAAAGTTAGCTGGAGACTACATATAACAGATATCAAATAACCAACTGACCGACCGACTGACCGACTAACTATTATTGTAGTGTTTTCTGGATTTTACACCAACATTTGTTACAACAGTGACTAGAACAAAATAAACCTTTCTATTAGATTTTAATGATTTGTTGCATGTTTTCTGAGGTACTTTCTTGAAGTAAAGTTCATTATAACAATACAAGAGATCATCAGACATTTCAGCAATAACCTAACTGTGGGCTGAGTGACCTGTCAGTTTGACACTTTTGAGTCTCGAAACGTGTCCTAACCCAAATCATCTGCAAAAAGGAGTGAAAAACAGAAAAGCCTTTCCTCGCCTTTCACCACTGCTCTTGTTTAACTTGCTATAACCAGAGTTTCTCCTTTTACACACAGCTGGACAAGTGTGTGATCACAGGGATCGCCATGGGGAATGAGGACATGAGGAACAGGAGCCTGGTGAAAAAATGGTGCCAGACTGACCTTGTTATGGTAATGGCTCGTCTCCACCGCTGGCTCCGGCTCACTCAGACACATTGTGTCACATCCTGGCGCCGGCCACAGGCTGTCATTGCTGCAGGTGACAACTGTGTTATTAATTTCTGCGTTCATCACAGTTCTTCCTCTTCTGTCTCTTTTTTCAGTCAGCTGGCAATTTCAGCAGCGAAGGCTGTGGCAACAGTTACAACTCGTCATTGTCGCCCCTCGTCAAGTGTGAGTTAAAGCACAACCATCTACAATCCTGGCAGTTTTAAATCATACTAGTGTGTTTTTTTTTATGGTTTGGGTTATATTAAAAACAATAAACGAACAGCCCCATAATGGTGGATCTTGTCTCTCTTGTAGGCCGGCATTTGTTTGCGTCCTCTGAGTTGTCAGACCTCACGGTGGGCCTCACCCTTCTGGCAGCGTCCCTGGTGGTCCTCTGCACATGTCTGCTGCTTCTGGTCAAAATACTGAACTCTATTCTAAGGGGTCAAGTTGCAAAAGTCATTCATAAAGTCATTAACACAGGTGAATATAACTTGGGTTCTTTAAAACTGTCATTATACAGAATTCAGTTTAAAAGAAAAGAATCAATTGATTTACAATTCCCCCCCCAAAAAAAGCCAATTTCTTGGACCATTCGTGATAAAAGCCTGAACAGATATAGGATTAAGACACTTGATTATTTATAAAGTGTAAGCGCAGGAATAATTTGAAGCTCTGTTGTGCAATCCTACAGATCTGCCGTATCCTTTCGGGTGGCTGGCGGGCTACGTTGCAATGTTTGTTGGTGCAGGAGTGACATTTGTGGTCCAAAGTAGCTCAGTCTTCACCTCGGCCATAACACCTCTTGTCGGTGAGCAATGTTTTACTTTAACTTCCTAATTCCCAAAGACTGTCGATTCAGACTGGATTTGGACAACAAAAGACTGGAACAGCAACAAGTTGTTCCTTTGTTTTCACTTTGGAAACATCAGCCTCCACACAATGATTCACTGATTTTTGGAGATCTCAGGTAGATGATTCTGGCTGATCTACTAGGATGTGTTAATAGAAAAAGGATGGTATTCAATTTGCAGCTTTGCAGCTAGCAGAGCATCACATGTTGACGTCCAAATTTTTAAATACAGCAAAGTGAGCATTAGGCATGGTGCGTTACCCACTTCAAAGTTCATTTAAAACTCACTACCTATGTAAATGTTTTTCTTTTTTTTATTTTCAAGGAACTGCTTATCTTGTGGGATAAAAAGTATGTTTAAAGTCTGACATAAGACACAATTCTTTCTCATCAAATGCTATAAGAAAAAAACAGAAGAGGACTACCAGTAGACTTAAGTATATTATTAGCATTTTCTTGAAAAATATGGTGACGCTGTTCCCCCACAAATGAGGCTAAACAAAATAGTTTAAGGTTGAGTGGGAACATGTAAATTAAATTTAGAGTGCCTGACTAAAAAAAATGTAGCAAAATCTCAATCAAAGCCATAATAGGACAAGGGGGATCACTTAACTAATATACAACTGAGAGGCAAATTTATAGCTGGTGGAAACAAATCATCCATCATCATCATAGCTCTATAATTGCATTTTGTTTGGAAAAATGGGAGGAGAGTCTGTGCAACAAAAGGAGCAGCTCATGAACTAAAGTGTACCTCTTCATCCGTCAGATTTAATGGTGTTTTTTTTATGACACAGTCATCTTTTGATTCATTGATGATTTCACCTTTTGACTAAAGTAGCAGGATGAGGAAGATGCAGCCAAGAGTATTGTGTGTATTGTGTCAGACATTATTCAACAGGGCATTGATCCTCAACATTTAGCAAAGGTTGTAATTTTTTTCCACCCATTTTGGAAAGTTTTTTTTTCTGTTCTTCGAGCAAACTATGTTGATGAAAGCTAAAAGTTCCAGGTTGTTGCATCAGGAAGGGGATAAGAGTGTTGCTATGATGAGGTGCTGAAAGGTCTTTAAAGAGCCATGAAGATAAATACTAAAATTATATTGTGAGATTGTGGTGAGTTGACTTTATGGAAGCTTTCCTTTAAATGAGAATAATGAATCGTGATACAGTTTAATGGATAAAGTGGTTTGATTTCTTACTTTATAGTGAGTGTAACCTTGGTTCAAATCTGAGTTTGGCGACATTTTGTGGGCAGTTCATATGTTCAGTGTGAGCATGAGCATATTGGTTCAAATTTATTAGACGTATAGGTATCTCTAACTCGGTCAAGAATGTCTGGTATTTTCTGTTATGGACTGGCTCCCTGCACAGAGTGTGTCCTGCCTTCAGCACTCAGAAAACTGGGATCGACAGAAGCCCCTTAAATTAGTAAAAGTAGTATAGAAAGTGGATGGATGTAATTCCTGAGTAATGGGGCACATTCCGCAATTTCAATCTTCTTTTGTAATGACAATGATCTTACTTTCCTGCATTTATTTGTTGCTTGGAGAGCGAGTGTAATGATTTGAGGTGCAGTGTGATTGGTATCGTTGAGAAACAAAAGTTACCAAATATCTTTTTGAATGAAGAGCGGCAACATTGTGTTGTCGCTGAATCAAACTCCAGATCATTTTCTATATATATATATATATATATATATATGATGACATATGTCCACACACATCAGTCTTGAAGGCCTAATCTTAAAGGGTGAGACCACATTTTATATAATGTCCTGCCAGTTGCTCAGCTGAATCCTGATAACATCCCCTTATCCCCCACCTCAGTTTTAATCAGGCACATTGCTGGTCCTCAAATACCTTGTCTAAGAAGCAGTGGCAGCAACCTTCCAACATGCACCATAGACGTTTTGCACTTTAATGTGCTTATGTCTTACTTCAAACTGGATTTTCTGAAGCACAGAGTGAAAGGAAGAATAAAAGCAGTCCTGAATTTGTGTGATTTGAAGCAGCAAAACTAAACTGCAGTTGGCCAATAATCATTAAAGGGAATGTTTGATTAAACAGCCGTAAATTGAGCTCTGTCCAAAGGAGTTTTAGCTTTTGAGAGAGATGTTTCATACTTGGTTTAAAATTTGAATTTCATTTTGAATGTTTTACTGCTTATTTACTTTTTCAAACACTGTACTGTAGTCACTTCAAACTAAAAGTTTGATTTGTTTTTCTGAGAGAAAGTGTTGTGTTCAGTCCTGGGGCGACTCCAGCATGTGTCCACCAGTTTGAAAGTTGGACTGTTTTCTTCTCCAGTTCACCCTGCAGTTACGGTTGGGTTTCATTTGTTGTGAGCCTCCAGGGGCTCTGTCTCCTGTAATGTCTTATTAAAATGGTCTCTCGCTGTTTTGAGACTCAAGTTTTAGCAGTGAGTGAACCCAGTCCTGTGTAGAAATGCTGTTGATACAGTACTGTAACCCGCTTGGACTTTACCAGAGCTTTAGATATCCAAGCTACTGTGTATGAGGCTCGAACAATTGTTTTATATTACATTAATATTATCATTGAGAAAGTGACAGAGAGAGAAAGAGTTAATGAATTCATCACCTCTTTTATTGTTTATTGTGGTAATCCAATAGCTCAGAAACTGTGCTGTTGTTTCAAGGCCACTGGTGTCTGGCCGTTGATCCAACCTCGGATCCAAGAGGAACAATGCGGTTTTCATCCCGGTCGTGGAACACTGGACCAGCTCTACACTCTCCACCAGGTGCTCGAGGGTTCATGGGAGTTCGTCCAACCAGTCCACATGTGTTTTGTGGATCTGGAGAAGGCGTTTGACCGCGTCCCTCGGGATGTCCTGTGGAGGGTGCTCCAGGAATATGGAGTCCGGGACTCTTTGTTAAGGTCTGTCCGGTCTCTGTACACCCGGAGCAGGAGTTTGGTTCGCATTGCCGGCAGTAAGTCGGACCTGTTCCCAGTGCACGTTGGCCTCCGGCAAGGCTGTCCTCTGTCATCGGTTCTGTTCATTATCTTCATGGATGGAATTTCTAGGCACAGCCAGGGACCAGAGGTGGTCTGGTTTGTTGACCACAGGATCTCATCTCTGCTTTCTGCAGATGATGTGGTTCTGTTGGCTTCATTGAACCAAGACCATCAGCGTGGACTGGCACAGTTTGCAGCCGAGTGTGAAGCAACTGGGATGAGGATCAGCACCTCTAAATCCGAGGCCATGGTTCTCGACCAGAAAAAGGTGGCTTGCCCCCTTCGGGTCGGTGGAGTGCCCATGTCCCAAGTGGAGGAGTTCAAGTATCTCGGGGTCTTGTTCACGAATGAGGGGAAGATGGAGCATGAGATCGAGAGGCGGATCGGTGCAGCGTCTGTAGTCGTGCGGACGTTGTATCGGTCCGTTGTGGTGAAGAAGGAGCTGAGCCGGAAGACGAAGCTCTCAATTTACCGGTCGATCTTTGTTCCTACCCTCACCTATGGTCATGAGCTCTGGGTCATGACCGAAAGAACGAGATCCCGGATACAAGCGGCCTGAAATGAGTTTCCTCCGTAGGGTGGCTGGGCGCACCCTCAGAGACAGGGTGAGGAGCTCAGTCACCAGAGAGGAGCTCGGAGTAGAGCCGCTGCTCCTCCAAATTGAGAGGAGCCAGCTGAGGTGGCTCGGGCATCTGTTTCGGATGTCTCCCGGAAGTCTGGGCATCTCTGCTAAGATTGCTGCCTCCGCGACCCGGCCCCGGATAAGCGGTAGATAATGGATGGATGGATGGATGGTGTCTGAGCTGAGATATAAATCCAACCACCAACACCTATGACCAGACATTTACTGCCTATTAAAGTAGGAAGACCAAAGGTTTATTGTATTAGTTTTTTTTTACCAAATATTGAGAAAATGCCAGGATTCTCTTTGTTGACTAATTTCTACATTACAAGCAGGACAAGACCAAATAAGGAGACTTATTATGTGGACTGATGGAATCTTGAGGGGTCTATAAGAGCGTGTTGTGTAACACTGTACACCGCTGGCCTGCTTCATGGTGATAAATAAGAGAGCTGAATAATGTTGCGTTTTATACTGAAGTAAATAAGCAGCTTGACATAAAGCTGAAGAGAAGAGACTGTACAGATGGAAGACATATCCTAATCTGCAAATAGATTTCTGCTTGGATACATCTCTAGATTTCAGCTCTGCCAAACCTCTGTGAAAAGATGCCGTGGCAACATGCACAGAAAAAAATCCAACATATTACTATCGGAGTGATCAATAACACAAATTCAGCAATGTTACCCTGATCTGGTTGTAAGTTGTAATCAAGTATTTATTTTGCAGTTCAGTTCTTTCTTGTTTGTTCTATTGTGTGTAAATATTGTGGGTCTCATTAAGATGTAATTTATAGAGGTCATTTGTTGCTTTGTTCTCTTGTGATTGCCTGCAGTTGAATAGAATAATTTCTGCAGTTTTTGTTTCAATAAATCAAATTTTACATGTTGCAAATTGTAATCCAGTTAATAAGAAAGTGAATTGATAGTCAATATTTAAATCCATATGTACTAATTACATATCATTATTCTTGGTTGACCATTTCAAAAAGCTATTTGTGTTTCTGTTGAGCTTTTTCACTATCATTTTCATCAGGCATTGGTGTGATCAGTCTGGAACGGGCCTATCCTCTCACACTTGGCTCCAACATTGGCACCACTGCCACGGCCCTGCTCGCTGCTCTCGCCAGTCCCGGGAACAAGCTGGCTGCAGCCATACAGGTAGAACCACGTTTCATCATACATTAAAACAATGTCTCATTTTCAGAAAACAATGTGGTGTTAGAACCGCCATAAAACCACCACCACGATGGCTTTTGGAAGATCAATGACACCAAAAAAACTTGAATCTGTGGATATCTTTTATACCTAGGAAAGCTGAACCATGGTACTTACTGAGAATAAGACAGATCGGAGATGATATACAGCATAATGCTGTATGTATCTGTACATACACATAAATATGCAAGCAGAAGTGTTGGAAGCTCCAGGGGAAAAGGATGGTGTTTATGTCTCTCTTTGGGACTCAAAACTGTGAAAATTAAACCACATTGGGCCACCGGATTATGTGTTTGGTATGAATGAAGTGTAACGATAAAACTGGATTGTTTACTGTATTTCTGATTATGTAACCCTGACTTAATGGCGTCACACAATGACTGAAATGAATAATCGGCAGAACGGATTGCCTCACTGCTCACATACTGTTTCTCATTATCTTCTTTTTGTTTATAGATTGCTCTGTGTCACCTCTTCTTCAATGTTTTCGGCATTCTGCTGTGGTATCCACTTCCATTCACGCGCTTCCCGATCAGGATGGCTGGCGCCCTGGGAGCGCGCACTGCCAAATACCGCTGGTTTGCGATTCTTTACCTCCTCCTCTGCTTCTTGCTCCTTCCATCCCTGGTGCTGGGCCTCTCACTGGCTGGCTGGCGGGTAATGGCTGGCGTTGGGGCTCCATTTTTTGGCGTCACCCTCTTCATTGGCATGATAAATGCGATGCAGGCCCACAGCCCACATCACCTGCCCAAAAAGCTCCAAAACTGGGACTTTCTGCCCAGGTGGATGCATTCTCTCAAACCACTTGATCGCATCATCACCAAGGCAACTGTCTGCTGCAGCGTAACATGTGAGGATCATCTGGGAGAAGAGGAAAATGAGCACAGCTCAACCGACGTGACTGCTGTCAATATTCAGAAAGAGCCCCCTCAGAGGAAGGAGGAGCTGGCGTATGACAACCCAGTCCTGGACTGCCTGGAAGAGAGCAGACCGGGTGTACGGGTCTTTAAACTAAAAGGCCTAGAGAGGTGCAACAGCACTCCACTGTAGTTACAATAATAGCAAAGGCTTTTATACTCCAAGGAGGAGCATTTGGGAAAGTCACATTTTAAATGTAGTTAGCATTCTCAACTCACAGTGAGAATATTCCCAATTTAAGACTGGGCTTCATTTGATTTCCATTTCAAATGTTCGTGTCCTCCTTGTGTGCACATGGCTTTTCTTTGGGTACTCAGGTTTCTACCCACAGTCCACGTGTGACCATTACATTTTCTTGTGGATTTATGTGAGAATATGCCAATTATTGAAAATAGTTTCACAATATCAGAATGAATAATCTCAGCACAGTAACAACCTCAATCTCACAATTTATTACAAGTTAGGGTCCATACATTCAATGTACTTGTGTGTAAAACAACAAGATTGAGTGGGTGAATGAAACTTGAAACTATAAAACACATTTGTTTTGGGTTTGAATGAAAGTTGGCAGTTGTATTATTTTCTTTTTTTATATTTCAATGTTACACACACAATGAAATTTCACCTATTCTCACTGACATGTTTGGGACTGGAGGATGACAGCTGCAAGTAAAAACTTCCCAAAGTAAAACCTGAGTTCAGAATCAAGTCTGTGTTCTTGCTGCTCGGCAGTAAAGCTGCAAAAACAGTGAAAAAAGATGATTTCCTGTCAGTGAACTTCCTTGTCAACAAAGCAGATTGAGATTGAACACATCTGTTGATTTACAAAATTCTTCTGTGCAGTTTTAACTCGCCTTTATTCTTTTTTCTTTTTAGTGAATGTATTTATTAATCTACTAATATGTAACTAAGCAGTCATTTCTTTATGTCTTTTTTTTTGGGGGGGGGGGGGGGGTTACG
>OMNM01002356.1:0-11594 GCA_900302745.1 Parablennius parvicornis | reverse complement strand
GATTGTGCACTGTTGGGAGGTGTTGTTGAAAGTGTGAATATGTGCTGTTTTTTCTGTTGCGTCGTAACAATTGATCATGCATTTACGAACTGTTGACTCGGTGGAGCCTGCTGATGTAATGGCCGAATGAAGTCAGACTCACTTTCACTTTTAAGGTGACAGACAAAAAAGATTGAAGCACCGGAGAGCAATCTGCAGCAGGACGAATGTACAGATAAAATAAATGACTGTGCTGTTTGCTCAGCTGGTAAAATTATATCTTGGCGTTCAAAGCTGTCAAAAAGGGACTTTTTTCATTCTAACATGAAAGCACTACTCAGTGTTTGGAGACGTCCTTTTTGATGAACTTTTGTTGCTTGTTCAAAGACCTCGCTAATCTGCCAACTCGCACACCAGATTCTTTTTGTTTCAACAAATGCAGCTCCATCTCATCATACTGCTCTGATCCCGTCATGGCCTTTAAAGTTTTGGTCTTTGAAATGAGAAGTGAAAGTCTCCACCGTCGCACACAACAGTGTGAGTTTACATCATCTCACCGATTGTAGTTTGAACCTTGGAGACATTCGGGAGCAGCGGGGGGAGAAGAGAGAGGGTACAGACAGCCGGCCATGAAACCAATTCCTGCATATGTTCAGAAAAATGTGCCCAGAGAACAGCGCTGTCCTCTGAATCAGGCTATTTGAATGCTGATAGTCACTTGTGTGGGTGCAGTTTGGATCGGGATGCAGGGTAGGGTCACTGTCCTGCCAAACCTTTTTCCTGGCATGTGACGCCCAGAGAGGAAGAGGAGCTGCCAGAGCTGTCTGCTGTCAACACTGTTGTTCACTCACTATATTGTGTGCATTTCATTTTCACTTCATTTCACAGGCAAAACCCATGTGAAATTAACAAATATTTTATTTCTCTGGAGCAATACTCTCCAACTCTAGTACTGCTGTTTGACAGATTTTACTTAAAATGTTTTTAAAACCTCATTCACTTATTTGATCGGGGATGTCGATCAGACACACACCGATGGCTGCTATATGAGGAGTTCTCACATCCCTAAAGAGAGTTCAATATCTTTCTTAAGACACTTTGACACATGGTCAGGGTGAGATGGGGATCAAACTGCAGGTTTTGGAATTGGAAGACCACATGTAATATATCATGCAATATCTCCAAATAGTTTTATACCTTGAATCATATAATTGTAAAGATTTTCAAGTACAATTTTTTTTAAAAGAGCAAACACAGATGCCATGTTTACTTTCATGCCTTAACCTATCCCACTTGAAATTTCTTTCACACAATATACGTTACACACACTACATGAGAAGAATTTTGAGCTGTTGAGTTAAGTCGAAAATTGCTTAAACAAATTCATTAAAATCAGGTGTGCTGCAGCAGCAAACCATTAATAAACTGGGCAATTGTTCCTCACGAAGCTTGGTAGATGGATGGTCATATGGATGATGACCAAGTAAATTTCAATTGTATTGCACCTTTCAGCAACAATGGAATTCCTTGTGCTTAGCAGCAATAAACATAAACATTGTGAGAAATGCAGCGGAAGAACAAACAAGAGCAAAATACAGAAGATAAATACATGAATGCAGATATACTTCTGTACAATAGGGCTTTAAAAAAACCCGAAAACATTTACAAAATATGCGATAAAGTGCAGCACAAAATGATTAATTGCTTCAATACAAATACTTAAATTAAATGTATTTCCGCTCTTCAAGCAGAACCTATTCCCTTTTGGTTAAAGCAGCACAGCATTCCTCAAAAGTTATCGTCAGAAAGAGTTTCACCCTTTAAGTCCTCCTTTTTGCTTCCCATGCATTTCACTTCATTACCCAGGTGCTGAATCAGCAATAATCTATCAACAGGATTTTCTTGTACTGTAGTACCAGATGCCGAGGGCTCCTCAAAGGGATTGCGAGTATTCTTAATCAAAATGATTATGTCCAGGGATCAGAGCTGAAACAACATAAATGCTCAATTCTGTTGTATCTGAAATGTCCTGTTGTATCCAGGGTCTCTAAACTCAAACTTGAGACATTTTGTGGGTATTAACGATTTATTCTCTGGAAATGACAACACAGCACTTTGAAATAATTGCTTTTACAGGTGAATAGCTGTATTTCTGAGAGTACATGTTGATTTGGAATAGTGCTTTTAAGTTTTCCTTATTCTATTAAAAATTGTCAAATAGCGTATTACCACATCATGGTACTTTACGCAAGACCTATGTAACTCTAAAATATAGCTAAGTAATGAAGCCAACATGGTAATACAGCTCTTGTAGAGCCAATCCTCCTGTACTAAGCATATTTTTAGAGTAAATTAGATATTATATATGAGTCCTTACAAGATGTTAATATTTGAACTGAACTTGTTTTGTGTCTCTTTCCTGGTGTGTCGTGAGGACATACCTTTCCTGCGTTTCCTTTAGGATCAAGCTGCAGCCACTTATGGCAGCGGGTTTGAGGTGAGTCAAATGAAAGAAGGGCAATGGGGGCTTAAATTCTGTTATCCAACCTCATTCTGTGTGGGGTTTACAAATTGCTCACCACAGATCACCTGAGATTATCTTCAGATATTTCACTACCACCGTTTCACTACACTGTGACTGCAGCTACAGGCTCTGACTACTAACAATCAGTAGATATGCAGCAGGAGATGGTTTGGCGATCAAAGCTGCAAAACGCAGTTTATGATGTCCAAAGTATGAGATGATGAACTATGTCCACATTCACTGGAATAAGCTTTTTTGCCAATATATGCTACCAAAGCAGCTCCATTTTTTTGGTTTCCTTGATCTCGCTATATCCTGGATTAAGATTAATTTTGAACATTGTAGTAGTCGCCTCTGCTGAAGTACACATTGTGCAGTTTGATGCAATGTCAAAATAATGCATAATGCATTTACATGTTCTCTTCCAACAAACAGTCTTGTTTCACTCCCCCTCATCCCCAGACATCAAAGAGATGTACTTACATGTTCTCGTGTTGTTCCACTGTGCCCACATCTAAGCACCATTAGTGACGACGAAATATGTTCTATGTTTGGATTCCCAGGAGGAAGTGACATCACAGGTCGTATAAAACCACATGGTAACAGATGGAAAGTAGCTTGCTGAATAGATTAAACATTTTTTTTAAATATAAGACTGTATTGTAAAGTGTCACTCAAATACTTTTCTCAGAAATATGCAAAAGGCCGAGGATTTAAAAAATAAAAAAACCCTTTATTTTGTGCAACCTGCTGATGATACAAGCTTTGATTTACAGTAAAAATTACTTCTAAAAATCCACAAAAACTTGTGGGTCAAGGCCAGCTGTTTATATATACATTTAAAGATGTTAAATAAGCATATTAGCTTGGCATTTTCCCAGTGCAGAAAGGGATCGCTCCATAACTGTTAGTTAAGTCAGCCCAGCACTTAGGACTGTTTGGATGCCGTGTTTATCCAAGCTTGCAGTCATACATCTCACCCAAGGGGAGAAATGTACTTTCTCTTTAACAATGCTCCTCTGCCACGACTCACGTTAGCTGCTTGCACAGTAAAATATCTATATACATTGTGTTTAATGAGTTTGTTGAAGTAATAACTTAAGTATGGTCGCCCTTAATGAAAACGTGAAGTTGCATTCGAATGAGAACCTTTGTTTTCAGTGTCTCAACCTCATCCAGTGGAAGATGTGCATGCTTGCACATATTAACACGGAGTCAGACATCGAGGGCGACAGACGATTGAGTGAAAACATCTTAAACGATGGCCGTGTAATACCTTAAAGGTATTGGTAGAGGTAAAGGTGACGGCTCGGCCAGCCATTCGCTTCAATACACAGTAGATGACAAGAATTTAAATTAATTTCACACAAAGGAACCTAATAATCTGTGAAACCCTCCACTGCTTTTTTTTTTTTTTTTTTAAATATAAAGTGTTAAATAGTGGCATCATAACAAGGACTGAACAAATAAATTTGAGATGCATTTTTTCTTCCTGGAGAAAAGTGGAAAACGGTTCACTTTGTTCCAGCCAGAACCATGAAAGTGAAATTTGCAGAAATTATTCATGTAGATTATAAAAAAGACATTATGAAAAAGAGAATGGTGAATGCTTTTCATAAAATGTATTTAGAAAATAGCCAGGAGATAGTGTTCTTTATCAGTTCACTGTCATTCTCTCTTACAACTGATCTGTCACACACTGGCGCAATTATCTGAAACTTGTCATGTATTGATTTGTATTGATTCATTATTTGTATTGATGATTTCTGACTAACTGGAAGCTACAACCAGGTGAGGAACAGCTCCCATAATGCCGTACTGCTCTGACCAGAGGAAGTCAAGCTGTGTTTTGCATCAGTTCAGGGAGATTGTTTAGTGAATGGGGGATAATCACGAGATGCTATTTAAACACATAATTGTACACCATCTATTCTACACCCTCACAGTTTTGTTTTTTTGTGTTCGTCGATTGTTAAAATGCCCCTCAGACATTCACAATTCCCCCTCCTCCACCATGGAGAGAAACAGATGGAGTAGTCGGGGTAAAACTGTCTCTCTTCCTGCAGGGCAAGGTGGGTGGTTGATTTGAAACAGCCACACTAATACTTTCAGTGTTTCAGCTGCTGTTGTGCATACGAGGCTTGTTATGACAGCATGTGCTGCTGAATCCTGATTATTACAATAATACTTCTACTTCGTTGACTTTGCGTTGACGAAATATGTAATTTATACTTGTTTGAACAGGAAAGTGAACAGCATTATTATCCTGATTCAGAGCCATTTGTGACCATTATTTCAAAGTATGCAGCATCATGCTAATGACTACAATTTCTCAAATGTTTTGAGAACTAGACTTTTCACAGTGATAACACAGAGTCACATTTACGTGTGTGTGCATGCGTGTGTGCGTGTGTATTTGTGCATGCGAGCGTGCAAGTGGTGGGAATTACGTTAACCTCAGGTCGTTTTCAATTTGCACTGTGTTGGGAAATAATTCAAGCATTGCAGGTTTATGATAAATCTTGCATAATGTCTTGTTACATTCCATTAATTCCAGTATTTGTGTGGTCGGGGTCTCCTGGATCGTCCACCATCGAGCAAACACAGCACTATAATGCAGCAGAGTATCTTTTATATTGTGTACAGAATCAATAAAAACAGAATGCGTGAGCTGGATAGTCGCACAAGCCTTTCTAAAAGTCTCAACATAGTACAAATAAGCAGGAATACACATAGATCAAATTGCAGAAACACAAAGATGGGACATCTACTTTGCAATCTGGTTTCTATTTCTGAAGAGGCTGCCCACAGCTATATATGTGTCGCCTGCACATCATGACGTGCCGGATGTAAACACAGCTGAACATAAGTAGTAGCTTTGGAGGGAAAAGCAGAAAGCGACATCTGACCAGACAGCAGATGTCTAGATCATGAGACAGAAGCAGGAACATGAGGACAAGCACAACTCTTTGACGTCCAGCAGGGCATCGAGGCAACATGTTCATGTTCGGGAGCAGACCGGCCATTAAGATCGTGCTGGACAAATAAAATCACATAATGACCGATAACTCTGTTTTAGTGCCAAAAAATATAAGAACTCTCTGTTCACATGTAGTGCACAAAATTCAGTATCAACAGTTTTTGTCAGGTAAAAAAGGAACTGTAGGCCTGAAGAATTTCCATAGGAAAAGAAAATTTGAAAAGAGATCTCAAAAAGGTTTAATTTACTTCTCCTAGAAAACTTTGAGATCTGTGTGACACCAAACTGAGACTAAGATTTATTTTTCCCGTGTCTCGTTTTTTTCTCAGGAGCAATAACATGCACTAAATCTCAACTTTGTCTCCTTTTGAGTTTCAAAGGAGATCACAACAAGCTCTGATATAATTCTCAGAGTTTCTCAACTTTTGTGTCTCATTTGCGATCTCAGGCAGAGAAATCAGAGAGCTATGAACTCAATCTATTCTCATCCCAGCTTCAGTTCTTGCATCTCATACGAAGCTCAGACAGAACAAATGAAGCGCTCTCCACAAGCACTCATTGAATTCTCAGACTTAAATCAACATGTTGGTTGTTTTTAATCATCTATCATGTGGACTTTATTGTAATCCCCATGATTTTTTTTTTAATTATGTATTACTGTACACAGAATTAATTGTTTGAAAATGTATGCTTGTAGGCTGCAAAGACCTTCTGCTTTTATATTAATTACATTTTCTATGAATAATTTTAAGTGTTCCACTGCAAGTAATTCTGTTTTTTTTTTTTCTTCAATGTAAAACATAGAACACATTGCGAAATGTCCCCTTTTATGAATGAGAATTAAAATTTGCCCAGGAAAAAAATTAAATATGACATTTCCCCTTTAAGAGCTGGAATGCACCTTCCGTGTAGCTGGACGCTAGTAAAGCACGGAGCTTCAAGCCCGAGGAGGAGGCACGAATTAAGGCCAGAAGACAGGAAAAAGGACCATATATATTGATAAAGGGACGCATACAGAACATTTGATCTCTGGAACCTCATATTTCTGAACATCAGCGATTTTTGGTGAGTTATGACTCATTGAGTGAAACTTTTCTTGCGGCGCAGTTGATGTCCAGTTGCGGTAGGTAAATGCTAAATGCTATCAATGCTAATTAGTGTTAAAACAGTCCAAATCGCTGAGCCCCCCCCCCTTTTTTTGAGAATCCTCTGTTGGTACGCTTTGTTTTGTTTAATTTGTTTTGTTTGTCCATGTAAAGATATTATTGCTGCAGCACTGTAAGGCCTCTGTTATAATGCAGCTGCCACGTGAGCCGCCATGATGGTGTGAATGAACCATCATTCACTTCAGTGACACCCCCCCCAGTCATTGAAACCAAACTTGAAACAAGCATCTGTCCAGGGGGATCTCAAGCTGGACAGGAGAAAAGGCACCAACCCTGAGAACTGCACCACAAACTGCTCTACTGAGACACTGTTGCATGCTGCTAAACTCGAATTATTATTTTTGAACTGTGGAAACTTTTATTTTGGAGAAGAACAATTTGAACTGAATCTGAAATTTCATTTGATTTTGATCTCTTTGAAATATAATGCATTTTCTCTTCATAATTGTCAACATTGTGATTTACAGGTTGCAATATATTTCATATTTGGGTTGAGATGTTGAAATAAGACTTTACTTTTGAAAGAAAAAAGAGTTAACTCAAAGATGCTTAAATTAAAATAGGATTAATCCCTTATCCTAAATTAGAAAAGGATTATTACTGACAGGTCAAACAATTAGAAACAAAAGAGAGGGGATATTTAAAGGCGCTCATTCACTTGTTCAGAATTAAAACAATTTCTCAAATAGTTTAAACAACTAAACAAAGAGTGAACCTGATTTTGAATTATTTGATTTTCTAGCACCTGCAGGATAATTGTTATTCTATTGTCTGATTGTTTACATTTACTAAAGAGTTGGTTTTTGCATTTAAAGTTTCTGGTCTTTGGTCTCTTTTCTCTGTGCACTCACTCCATAAGAGTCGTGATCTGGTCCAACACCAGTAGTTTTCTTTTGTATTCATCCATACAAGTGCTACATAAAATACACACTTTTACTGTAAACACGTGATATTAGCAAATGCTTCTTTAAAGGGTCATTTCACCCCCCAAAAAACAAGAATACACTTTTTTTGGCATTGTATAGGTAGTTTGGTCTTATTTTCTCCGACTTTGAGGAAATCCTGCATAGTTCAGCTTCCACCTTGTTACCAACACAGCTCTCCAGTGCTGAGGTGGAGGCTGCTTTGAAATAGATAAACACAGAAGTGAGTGAAGGAGGTTTCACCCTACACATCTCTGCAGTTTTTCTCCCAAATATTTGCATCGTGAGTGTGTGTGTTTGGCTTCCAGGAGACCGTGGCAGTATGTGTGCACTCAGTTTGATAGCTGCAAACAGTGTCGGTTTGTTCTTTCTTTTCTTCGACGAAATAGTTGCCTTTTTTCTGACTCCCTTCGTGTTTTTCCATGTAGTTATGAAGGAGTTTACTATTGGTTAGGCTCGTTCTATGCATTCCCTCATACCTGTTTTTGTAAAACAAAACTCAATAAAATGGAAGGAGTGCAAATATACAGCCTGCTGTTTTGGGATCTGTCTCAATGTGTTTGAAATATGTTTTAAGTTTTGCTGTAAGTACATTATTCTGTAGGTATGTTCATAGCTTTTTTAAAGATTGAAAATTTTGTAATTAGTCAGATATTGGGTTACATGTACATTATCCTTAAATTCAACTGCTTTAAACAGCAAAAAAAAAAAACCTACAAGTTTGGGAATTATGTCACATTGAAATTTTCTGCAGTGCGTGTGTCTCTTACATATTGCTCCATAGTAGCTCCAATATTGCTAGTTTTTTTTTTTTTCCAAAGGAGAAATAAAGGAGCAATTACAAACACTGAATTGGTATCTCCCTTAAGTCTCATGTATGACTCCCTCTAATTCTTCTGTCTCACCTATTGCTTCTAGTGAATTTTTGGAGAAACATATGAGAAACATTTTAGACAAAATGGAAACTAAAATGAGAATCTCAAAGTTGTCTCCCGAGCTGTAGAAGAGCAAGCTTTGAGCAGTAAAATTCCTCTGGGTTATGAGCTGGTGAATGTGATATTGTGTGCACACATATGTAGAAGCTGTAAAAATATGTACTAATCCATGTAGTGTGTTCACCTTCATGAATATCAAATATTAAGCTTTTTGGTTCCACAAGGTGCAAAATCATGCAAAATGGCTCAACCTTTAGCAGAGATGCTGTTTTAGTGAGAGGCAGTGTTGTGCCTCCTCCTCGACCACGCAATCTTTTCTCATTAGTTGGCACTGTTGAGTCACTAGGTATAACCAAAAGGATATTACATTATTTCCATTGAAATCAAAGCAAAATATCACATATTGTACCTTTTATGTCAACTTTGGTGTTTGTACTCTTCACAAAGTCCCAGATGGAGCTCTGTTTCAGCCTGTTGGACACACATTTGACACCATTACCATTGAAACAGTGACACGTGTACAGTTCCTCTTAGGGTGGGACGACTACTTCTTCAAAATTCTTTCCTGAACTTCTGTCCCATTCCAGCCCTTTTCATTTTAATCTTTTTAATCAATAATCATTAGATGGCTGTTTGACACGCCAGCTGCAAGTTTTTAAAAATTTTTTTTTTTGTCCCCCATCTAAATTATATCCATTACTTCCTTTAAATGACTGCTGATTGAAATTCAGCATTCTCATCAGAAACAACTTTGAAGCCTAAATAAGCCACTGAGAAATCTGGGGGACGACTTTACTTCTGGGATCAGTGGTTCTTGGAGATTGCTCATACTATGTACTGGAAAAACAGTCCCACGATGTTTGTGAAACTTAATCTGAGGCTCTGTTACCACTCACTAACATCTCTGTGTAGCTGAATTATGTTCATTTATTTGTCATTGTTCAACATATTATTATGGATCTTTGTTTAAGGACAAGTGAAGAAGGAATGTTTTTACCTTGCTGACATGCTTCGGCTCTCTGTGTGTGTCCTCAGTGTGATGCAGAAAATCATTTTGGTCAGTTTGTTCTCTTCGTTAAGCCAGGGATGGGAGATTGTGAGAACCAGAACTTTTTAGTGAGAAAAACTCGAAAGACTCCAGTTACAACGAGTCAACATTACCTATTCTTTTTATTCTCTCTTTGGACCCAAAACAATGATTGGAACAGTGTGATAAAGATGAAGGTGCAGGGAGCCTCGCATGCTAAGCAAACAGATCTGGACCTGAGCTGCTGGACTTATTAATTTTTTTTTCTGTTTTTTCATTTACAATCACAGCCTGGAAACTAGAAAGTGTCTTTGCGGATAAACAGAGACTTGTTGCAGGGCTTCAAGTCGAGATGATAATATCTGTGGTTTATGGCTCACACAGGTGACAATGAGAGCTGTTTGTTCACTTCCACCACTGCGTAATTAGATATGCATTTCTACTGTACGTCGGCTGTTTTTGTATGATAGAAGATTTGTCTGTCTTTAAAGCTTCTTAAAAAAAAAAAACCTGTGATATTATAAGAAGCCAAGAATTCTTGGCAAAACTATAACTTGCCCGGGTGAGATAACAATAACATCCATATGTGCCAAGTCTACTTAAGCTTTTAAAGGAACCACCGTTACATTGCTCACTGACATTGAAGTTAATGTGATGCAGCGAGTTCTCAGAATGAGCTTCTCATTTTCAACACACATCCCTGGAATCCAACAAAGTTCTGAGTTGTGTGTACTGGACTTCCCTCCATGTTCAGTTGGTGTCGTGACTTCGAGTCATGGATGACTTTACCTTTGCTCATTTGTTTTGGTAGATAGCCCTGTAATCACATGCACATGCACATAATTAGGCATAACCAAACCATGGAGACACACAATCCAAATGGTCTGTGAAGTTACTCAAAGAGAAACTGGACAATGTGTTTGCTTGTGTTTGGAGCTTTAAAACGAAAGAAAGAAAGAAAGAAAGAAAGAAATGGACATTTTCTCACACAACCATCCATTTCCTTTGTTTATAAGAAAATGTGGATACAAGAGTTTACAATAATTGTGCAATTTCCAGAAAAGTAACAGCCTAAATCATTACTACAAAAGTTTTTATTTCATCTGCGTATTACGTATCTCCCTGAAGGACCGGTGCCACTTTCGATGATCTGATCTGCAATCACTGCTTTCTGTAATTGAAAAGTCTCAACCAAAACCAGACAGTTGTCTGCGCTAGAATAATCCAGGCGCTGATATGATTCTACCTTACATATGACTTTTATTCTTTCATTTTTATGAATCCATTAAGCTCTTTTGTGATTATTTATACATGGGTTTGAAGTCAGGCGAGGGGCCTGCACTGACACTTGCCGACACCTTTGATGTGATTCTTGCCTTTTAATTTTTTAAACCGCCTTGCCGCGCTTGTGTTTTTCCAGTATGGGCGCTTGAATTAATGCTGATTTTATCTTAGAAACTTCAAAGAGCTGTTCTCACAGTACACTACATGCTTCCTTCCTTTAGGACAACATTTATCATCAAAACATCCGATTCCACAAGCATGATGTACGAATATACGTTAAGATGACCCCCTGGTATCTTTGGCGATTTGGTGAATTACTTAGTTATCATAACGATGCAGTGTCTCACAGTTTACAGCCTTAATCACAGATATAGTTTCTACTGAGTTCTGTTAGAAGAGTCGGCCTCACCACGACCTTCCTCATAAGTAACGTGTTGTTTTTTCACAACACTGTCGAAAGTCCAACCGCGTGAGTCATTATTTTTCTAAAGGTAGTCACAGCACTTGTCATTGGACACATCAGCTTCAGATTTGTTAATTATGTGTCCTGCAGCCTTCAGTGGCTGCAGGGATTTAATTAACTGAAAGAGGGTCTTTTCATGTCGGATAAAGCGCCTGTGAGGAAGTTTGATTGGAGCAGTTATTGAAAAAAAGAATCACTTCACACTGCCTTCCTGCCTCAGACAGATTACGTGTTTAATGTATAAGTGTATGTTTGGTTTTCTGATTTAAATGTGCTTATTACTATTTTGAAGGTTTTTGGTGCAAGTTTGTTC
>OMNM01002355.1:10527-24352 GCA_900302745.1 Parablennius parvicornis | reverse complement strand
CTTTTTTTTTTTTTTTTTTTTTTTTTTTTTTCCATAGCAACCCGATGCCTTGGAGACGTTTAACCGCGGCGCCATGGTGGGCCTGCTGGTTGTAGCCGTGGCCATCGCCATGGTGATGGTAATCAGCCTGCTGCTGGTGCGCAGGAAGCCGTACGGCACTATCAGCCACGGCATTGTGGAGGTACGACCCCACCCAGCGGATGCATTCATGCCAAGTGAAGTGCTGAAGTGCAGAACATATTCTGTAGCATTTCATCGATTAATACAAACACACAAATTCTGAATTACAACAGCGGGCATAATCGCAAGCTTAGTCACAAGCATACTATCTTTGTTTACCTTTGTGACTTCAAAATTTTAGTTTACAAAAAGTGTGTCTGAATATGGAATCAAATTGAAGCATGTGACGTGAAATGTTCAATACCGTAAATAAATGTTAAAACGTTTAGAAAATGTCTTCACCTCATAATAAGTGATCACCTTACAATTTATGCACTCACGAAATTGTATTCATATTGTTTCTACATACTAACATTCATCAGAACTGAACAGCTAAACTGGAAACTGGCTCCAGTTACTTACTTTCAACTTTAAAAAATATTTATTTTAATATACCTTTTTAGTTGAAGTTCAGGATTTGAACGTCCCACCAGCCGTGATCACGTTTAAAACCCTCAATGTATGTCTGTTCTCAACTATAAAGTGCAACACATTTATACTGTTTTTGTTTCATAACACTAAGTTTACTATATTATCATTCTGTTCAACGCCTTTTCAAGATGGCTTAATCGGAACCTTAAAAATGCCTCATCTTTGTTGATAGATATTTAAATGTTTCAAGATTTATACAACAGCTTTATTGTAATAATCACATTGATATTCAATATTCACAAGTGGAATATGCACATAGAGTTAGTTTGTATTAGATATACATATGCAAATCATTCAAATCTCCAAACTAACTCACTTTACTCAGACTGTCGTCATTGTGGTTCTCAACCTGGGTTCCTACACTGAGTTCATCAAAATCAGATTCAGGCCCCGTTTACACGACAACGTTTTCAAGTGATAATGCAAAACTTTCGTTTAAAGCACTGCGACTGTGCATGCACACTACTGCTGTAAAAAAAAAAAAAAAAAAATGTTCTTCTGGAAGTGTGCGAGTAGCTGGACAATAACAACCATGTTTGTAAGTATCATGACTACCAGTCCATATTCTCCTGAGACTTGGTAGTTTTATAATTGACAGTCAATGTAATAGCAATCCAACATGGTTATCTGTCCAGACCAAATTCCGTCTACTCGCCATTGTTAATGTTTACAGTATCATGATCTCACCATGTTGTTTCATTACAAAAAACAAACAACATCCACGAGTGACCCGACATAAAAACTGCAATGTTTTCTGCTGTTTCCCTGTAAACGGATATCGTTTTCAGAACGTTTCAATGTAAACCTTTCTGAAACGAAAACACGAGAACGATGCGTTTTCACTAAAAACTCTTGTCTTGTAAACGGAGCCTTACACCTCCGAGCCGAAACGCAGCCGACAAGCCTCAGTGAGACTCCCACACATCAAAGATCCAATTCTCTTCTCGCTTGTCATCTGTTTTATATTTCACAAATAACTTATTCATGTCTCCATTCAGGATGTGCTCCTTGATCAGCGGTTCGTCTCGAGTGAGTAATAATTCAGGCTCCTGTGTTTCTCCAAGCAGGTCGACCCGATGCTGACTCCAGAAGAACGGCAGCTCAACAAGATGCAAAATCATGGCTATGAAAACCCCACCTACAAATTCTTTGAACAGATGAACTGAAGGACTGTGGCAGCCAACAAGTCATGCTTGACCTCTTGTTTTGTCCCACACACATACACACACACACACACACACACACACACGCACACAAATCTGTTTTGGTTAGTATTTTAGTCGGATAAGATTGATATCACTAGCAAAACATATGGGAACTATTAAGGGGAAACAGGCCTTGAGGGTCTAAATAACCACAATTTCAAAGGGCTTTTAAAGGAGGAGGGTTTTGCGGTAAACCAAAGAACATGACGCATCAACGAGAGACAGGTTTTGTGTCTTGCACATTCGATAGCAACAGAGCATCAATGAAGACCTCTCACACACTGTAAAAACAGAGAAAATTTTAATTTTTCAGCCTTTCTATCTACCTGGAGCAGAAAGAAAGGCAAGAATGCACGTTATCGCATGCTGTTTAACACGGTAATAAGATGATTACCATCTGATGGGGAAAATATGTGTATCAACAGTTTCTCAGAAACGTAATACTAATTTTAAGTTAATCGCAACAATGCTCTCCTCATGTAATCTTGATGTACCAAGCACTTTTAGTTGCTGCTTGAACACTTGCTCGAAGTAGCTGGCAGCAGGTCTGTCTTTACTTTGTCCAAGTCAAACACAGCGTGGTCCAAAGATGAGCTGTTACGGGGTTCAGGCCCTTCCTTTCATCACGCCTGTGCATCTGGTCAGCAGCACCAGCTTGACCTTGCCAAGTTGTGTTCATGCAAGCACAGTTTTTACTTCTACTATGCTGAGTGTCAGTAACAAGCCCGTGTGATGGCCATGATGTAAACTGAAAGGGTCAGCTAAAAGTAAGTGTTGCATGGCAAGTTTTGGATGGGCGGTGTGCCCTGAGTCTTCTTGCCAACAAATTTTCCCCACTTGAATCAGAATAGTGTTCACTGGCGGTGGGCACCGCCACCCTTCTCTCTCCGCTGTGCTTGTTTTTCTGTGGCTCACCAAGACTGCTTGTCTCTTGCATTTATCTGCTGCCCTTTCAATTAGATAGGGACAACAGAGAAGCCTATTTGGACGGAGGTCTGTGTCACCTCAAGGCTATGGTTGCCACTGCTGAGGTCATGCAGTGAAAGGGAAATGAAGCACTACTGTTTCTCCGGAGCACTCTGAAACACAAGTGATTACACTGACTGATCTGTCCAAGAGACCCCAGTTGGTGAGGATCAAAGGCAGCCTGGAGACCACCTGGAACTTCTCCTGGCAGCAGTCTTGGCCTGAAGAGGAATGGGACACTCTGGGAAAAGCAGCAGAAGCACCGAGCCTCTCAATTCCCATCCTGAGCTTCGTGAGAACACTGGCTCTTTGAGTGAGGAACTTCCATCACTTCCACAGCGATGTTTCTAAGCTTTCAACATCACGTTCACATGTTTGAGCGGAAACTTCTTTTCCCTGATCACTCATCTTCAAAGACAAAATCTGAAGTCTACATGAGAAGCTTGGCTTCATTCTGATGAGTTCTAAATGGACTATTGATAAATTGCATGGGTCTATTGAATAAATAGGAATTGGCACAGACAGAAAGGGCACAAAGAACTCAACAACACACACAATCAATATTTAATCACATGAACTCATACATTATGTGTGTAACTTCTTATTTTCTAGCCATACATTTTTTTTGCATATATTTATTACATTAAAGAAATGTAAGTCCAAAGTTCAATTTATTATTACTTTCTGAAATAAAATATGTATTTCCATTTCACACTAAACCCAGAAAACAATTTGTCTTAACTGAATAAAATGTTATGAAATGGAAGAAATATGGAAAATACTGAAAATCACAGAGGGATGTAACAAGAGTAAGTACAACGTTGGACCAATTAGCTCCTAAATTCCTATCTATGGGCCAGTAGTGTGGTTTGGCAGACACATTATCCTTCTTTCTACTCTACGACAAACATACCCAAATGTTTACTCAGTTCAAGAGAAGAGACACATTTGGTCCTAAACTAAATGGCAGAGTTCAATTTTCCACATGCAAACTGAATTAAAAAGACAAGGAGAGAAGGGAAGAAATTTAGGGTATAAAAGGTAATCCCAGCCGTCTGAAAATATGTCTGGACATGAATTGATGTTGCACGCATATGGGCAATTCATATGGCAATGATATACACACTCCTCAAATATCTGTGAGAAATACATTTTCAGGGCTCTTTTAGTCACATAAAACTGTTTAAGATTATATCAACTGCACCTCATAATGATTTGATGGTTTCTTGGTTTGTCACAAACAGCACCATTGTCCTCGCCATTTCCTGACCAAATGTATTATGTGAATAGTACTTAGTTCACAATGTTACGCATCCCCGTCCTGGAAAAAAAGTTGAAGAGGTTTCTCAGGACAAAAGGTTTTGTTTGTTTCTGTTTTCATTGCAGTCACCCATGGCAGTGGGGTAGATAATGAACTTGGCTCGTCATACAGAACACCAATGTAAGTAAATGCTCCATAACCACTTGAGCTGCCAATGGAAAAATAGAAAGAACCGAAGCTGTTTGATTGAACTAAGTCATGTCTTTTATAAAGCACGTCTCCAGTTGTTGCTAGATATTATCGTTTCCCAACCTGTGTGTCCTTGGCAAAGTACTACGGCACTTCAATTGTTACCTTTAAAGGAGAATTCAGCAGCGACTGATCATCAGTATAAGTTTCCACTGGACCTCTGCGGTATCTAACCTGTGGCCACCACACAAGTCAAGAAGACCCAGGCACACTTTGATGGCCTCCTCCTCCCACATAGCTTTGAAACATGTTTACTGAAGAGCTGTAGTGGTCTTACCTGGTGTTTAGAGAAAACTGGACCAGGCTTTACTTGCTCCACGATTCTACTGAGGTGAACTATCACTTCTGTCAGGTGACAAAGAAACAAAAGAAGATCAATAATCCCCTTAAGCACTCCTACAGTTTTAGGTTGTTGGGTAATTCATCCATCTTCTTTACCTGCAGAGTTGTGGTTGGCTTGAATCATCTCAAGTGTGAATAAGACGTTTTAATCTTTCTTCTGTGCATAACCCGAAGAATTGAACCTCATCCCACTAAATATTAAAAAAAAGAAAGTTTTAGAAAAAAACCTTTACTTATCTTTTCACAATATATCAAGCATTTGTTGTATTCTGAACACCTGATGAAAGACGAAGTACATCTTTATCTCACCACAAAGAATATCTGCCAAGCTGCATTACATAATCATTTAACAGTTTCAGGGATTACATTTCAGTGACAAAAGCACAATAAGGTTTTAGAGGAGTGGCCTGTGTTCACAATACCATTTACCACTCTATAAACTTCTATCTGTTTTTCATTGTAGACTGATTATGAAGTTCAACTGATGCCCTTACAATGGCTATTAGGGCAGTTGCCATGTTTGTAAACAAATTCTCCTCGTATACATAGTCTGAAAGATTGGTTCAATCAGAGGGTGGCTTTTTGAATCTACCAGGAATGTACATGGACAAAAGAGTTATGCTCTGAATTTACAATGTGCCCAAAAGGAAACAGTGTTTATGGGAGATACTGTTAGTGGCATTAGACCTGCAGGGTTCTGTCAACTTTCTTTTTTGGTCCAGTTATCAGAGGCCTCAACTTTTCTGTTCTCCACAAAATAAATCAGTTCTGACATGCAATCTAAAACATTGTAAACAATTTCTTGGTCTGCTCGACTGGAGCTCAGACCTCTATCCACAAATATGCAAAAAAAACAATGTTTTACACGGCCAAAACCCTTTGACCTACGGCCAGAAACAACCTTTTGGAATATCGACAAAGAAGCAAGATGCTTCTAAGAGTAGAGCCTTGAGAGTGGGTGGTGAGAACATTTCTCCTGAAGTGGTCAAAATTGTTCTAAAAATGATAATTAGCGAGTCTGCCAGCCTCCTGCTGGGAGTTATATGAGATCTGATATATTGGCTTCGACGGGGGAGTTTGGATAAAGAGCCAACCTGCGTCCGTCTCCCGGAGGAACCAAACATGTGTCTGAAGGAATGTTTCAGACCATAGAGAGATTCTGTGGAGCACATCAGAACCCAGACTGGTCGACTATTGTGAAGGGATTATTTGTTCCCATGTAGTCCGTATGCCATCTTGCCCCCCTTCTGCTTCCTCCTCCACACTCGTCTTTGTGTTTGACTCTACGCGCTGGGTCCAATGAACTGGGGGAAATTTGCTCCTAATGGATTCAGGCCCCACAAATACGTGACTCAGCATCTGTCAGTTTTGATGTGTCAGTAAGTTGTGTTTCCATGTTATTCACTTGATGATGCTCATGGGTGGAACATTTCTAAAGAGCATGTTGACCTCAGATCTTTTCATGACTTGCTCTTCTTTTTTGGTGGTTTCACTTTGATCTGACCTGAGGAGAACATAATCTGGCTTCAGTTCTGGCCCTGAGACAGCACTAGCCAAACATAACTCTCTCTCCATGGTGGGCCTGAGGACCTGTAAATTAGACAAGCCTGCCCAAAGCCCCTGTTTTTTTGATGAATTGACTGAATCTAATGGCGTTCTCTATCGGGGCAGACAAAAACAGCAGATTTGGCTTTTCTCCGACTGTCTCGCTGTGCAGGGTCCCATAAATTTTGCACTGAGTTTTGGTGTTACTGAGGTCGATCTGCCTCTCGCCTCACTCCGTCTGTCTGGAAGATGAGGAGAGATGAAGACACTCAGCTTGCTCCTGTGGTGTTTTGCATTGGGATAATGTTGCATTGAACCTTTCCAAAACCCTGGGCCTGGTAGCCTATTTATGGGCTCTTTCATGCCTCACCTACTTTCAAAAACATTCCATCATTTGTGCACCATTAAGTTTGGTGTAGATGGATGTGAGATTCCCTGGATCACTCTTTCCACTCTCCCAATCTTGGATGCAATTTTGACACGTTTGTGACTGCATTTCTTCTTTGTGGTCATACAGTATGTTAGCAGGCAAACACAACATCAACGAAACTCTGGTGAAAACATTTGGGGGCAGTATCATCACTTTTTGTGGATACAAGGATAAAGATGCTGATATCACAAAATCCATGGCATGAACGTTTTTCAAAATTGAAGTGTCATCTTTAAACAGCTTAAGAAATTGTAGTAATCCTCAGCTAATGGAATAAAAAAAAGGACACATTGTAATCAATTCGTATTTGCTCAGATGTTGTACCTCTAGTTTTATGTATTTTAGAGCCAAATTTATTTGACTCTTCTTACCTTTAAACTACCAGTTACTAAAACACTTTTTAACAGCATTGGAGCACATCAAGTCTGCTGTACACATCATGAAATATGTTTATTTGGTTCACTTCTAAAATATCGGCAATTGACAAAAGGCATTTCAATAAATAACTCATCAACATCCTGCTCAGCTGTTTGGAACAGAAAAGTTTAGGTCCCTATTCTTGTAAAACCTAATCAAACGATCTCGAATTATTTGAGGCAGCAAATAGTTTCTTTCAAAAGTATTTTTAAATCATTTGAAGCAGCTCTGGATTTATTCTATTTTCTCCTCAGAACTCCATTCACCAACGCCACATTTGTTTGTGGAACTGAGTTAGCATTGGTATTATGTTAGCCGTTAGCGCATATTGATGCTAACTAGCCTGTCAGATAGTAACATCACTATTTGAAACACTGGGCGGGAGCATGCAATTCGGTTCAGGAGTTTTTGCGAAATGTATGTAAATTCATACATACATACATACATACATACATACATACATACATACATACATACATACATACATACATACATACCTGCATACATAAACACAATAAATGTTGCATCATAGAAGCAATCCACTATGGTAGGAATGACAAGCCAATCACATTTGCGAGATGTTGTTGTTTACAAGCTGTTCAAAGGCTTTAGAATATTGCCTCTAATTCTGTGGTTGGCAATTAGGATCACTTCCTATAGGAGGAGTGTGCAGAAACACACGAACAACAATAGCTGGAGTTAGCAATTACCAATGTTCATACAAAAAGGTATAGGATTCCAGGCTTGGCCAAATAACCACAGAAAAATGCAATATATATATTATGAAAGAGAACACGCTCCTGCGTTTGTGATTATGTGGCAATTTTGGAGTTGATCATCTTACTGTTGATTTATTCCAGAGTCTGTTGAAACAAAATGTTTCTGAACCGTGCAAGCTAATAAAGCCCGAAGGTTATTCAATGATTGATCCAGATATGGAATGTCTTCATTCATCATGACAGTAATTGGGCTAACAGTAGAGTTTGTGGTTAGCCAGATGCTGCAGGGATCATTTTTGTTCATATTTTTCAAAAGTTTCCTTTTTTTTTGTTAAATAAATGAAAGCTATCAGTATTATTCCAGTATTTCAGGCAATCACTAGAAAAAAAAAAAAAAACGTGAAACGTTTGTATTTTGATCAGAAATGGAAAGATAATCAAAAGAGCTATTGGAAGCTCTTACAGCTATTGTATGTTTTGTTGAGATGCGTTTTTATGTGTATGTATTGTTGTGTGTGAGTGGAGTAGTGTGTGTTTGTCGGTGTTTCCTCACTCACCTCTCTCAACCACATCTGGAAGGAATCTGCTTTAAAGGGCCGGAGACCATGAAAAATTAAGAAGCACTTAACATGAAACAAAACATTAAAATTGAGTGAGCAGATAGAATGTGTGAACTACACGTTCTTGCACTACAGGAATGTAAAACTGCAGAACCTGTGAAACATGCATCATTTGAGTCATGTGGGCACCCTGCTGGGTCTAATCTCCTTTTTTTAGCCTCCTGTTTAATACTTTTATTTGGCACTTTTTATTTCTAATGTTTATCTATTCAGATGACATGCACGATCCAGAAAATGTAAAATATTCACATTTATTATGGTGTGAAAACACTTGCATTCCTTTATGTGAAAGAAAATCAGTTTGTCGGGGAAAACGTGAACTTTCTCTGGATTTTTGAAAATAAATTATATTTGGAACAAATCAATGAAAACATGTCAATAGCACACTGAGCAAGGTTACATTTATTTGCCTCAATTGGGGGCAAAAGAGTTAATAAAAGTCTGTTGTAATCAGTGAGTCTCCAACTGAGCAACTTTAAATCTTCCATATCCTGTTTTCACATTTGCTCAATCATTTAATGAAACAATCAGTGGAAATGTGATTATCCACTCTGAGCACCAAGTGAGTCAAAGGTCTACAAATGTGTCACATAAGAATGCTTTTACAGTCTATCAAACCCATGTCACAGGATATTAAATGTTGTCTCCTGCAACAAAGCAGTGGTTCCTTTTCAGACAGCTGGGACGAATTTGAACAAAACCAAGATCAGTGTCCCATTTGTTGTTCTTTTGCAAGCATGTCCGGGATTTATTTAATGTCCTTTTGTCGTCCTTTTGACTCATTCTATCTGTTGAGGCCTCAAAAATACTTGCGTCAATGAAATGACAAAAGAATTTATGAGGTGATTTGTATCTATCACAAATTGTTGAAACCAGCTTTTGATATCAGGATTTTCCATAAATAAAAACATTATTAAATCACGGGTCACTGATTATGCTGAAACAAAATCAGGAACTGTGGTGAAATGTGAAATGAAAAATGTGTGAAAGCTGATGATAGGTAATTTTCACTAATTATCGCAACAAAATTGAAACATGGTATTAAGTGTTCTGTCAGCTTGTGTTGTCCGACTGAATTCACAACCAAGTTGGTAGAATTCTTCCTTCCAAACTTGTGTTTAAAACACATTATTAATAGTAATTCCCATTCTATACCATGTCTTTTGCTGCTGTACCTAATAATTTGGTTCCTGAACAAAGCTGTGCCAGTGCCTTTACTTTCTTTTCCTGAGTAATCAGTTGTTTCATTCTCCATACGGTCTGTCTCCTACCGCCACTTGAGCTCAATTATTGGGCTGTGAGCAATTTGTAGCCAGTTTAACTAAGTCTCAAGTCCTTAGGGGAAAATTGACTCTTGTCAGACTTCTTTTTTCCTCTATAATTACCTACCTTTAACCTACACACTTGCAAATTAAATCAATTGCTGAGGCCCGAATTATGGGTTGTTACAGCAAATGTTTATTAAAAGGCTATTGGGGAAGTGCACGTTTGCCCATATGTCTGTGTGAAGAGATCTATTTTTGAATAGACGAGGTTCACAAGGGGTTATTCAATTATTGTTAACTGCACAAGGACATGCAAAATCATTACGTTGAGTTTTCAAACATGCAGCTTATCTTATCTGTTTCTGCTATCAGCAATCTTCGAGTTTGAGACATGTTCAGAGTGTTAATGTGCAGCATATGGATCGTTTACTGAAAAAATAAAACCTGACGTATGCATGCTGATATATCAAGATGCACAGAAGTTAGGAGTTATACTTGAACATAAAAGATATTGCTGATCTTTTTTTTTGATGCAGTTGCAGCGCAGGAGGTTTTGGTAGTGAGAATTGGTCGTGAAAGAGAGGAGTAGTAGTCCTGGATCATCATCTGAGCTCTAAATATACAGTGATTCTACAAATTCAACTGAAAAAATGTAATTGAATAGAATTCTACTAAAGCACAAGAAAGTTGTGGATGTCAAGTACGAATGCAGTTACTCTCCAAATATTAGAAATATTAGGCTGACAAATTTGACCAGTTCAGCAGAATCAACACATAAACTGCTAACAACCTTTAGAAACTGAAGAACAGCCGCCACTTCAGAATTAAATCCATTTTAATGAGTGACAGAAAAGATCTTTTACCCCTTCTTTTGCTTGAGGAGAAAACACCACCTCAATAGTTATCATTTATTGATCTTAAGAAATGTGTCTAAAAGCAGGACTAATGATACAAATGGAATCCATACGGTTTAATGAGAAAAAAAAAAACCCCAACAACTACATCTTCAATGATAATCAACATTCAAGTAAACTTCTTTATTATAAGGCTAAATGCTACAGGTAAAGGCTAACCACAAAGCCGCTGCCTCTGTGTTTTTCCTTGTGAATGTGTTGAAAGGTATATTTATTGAAGTCGGGCTAAAAGAGTTGTTTCAGATGTTTTCGATTCATCAGCCAGATCGGACATCTGTTTCCCGGCCCGACCAAGAGAAGGACTTAACTTACAAAAATGTGTTTATTTTGGAGTGGGTTATCAACGGCCTCTCCAATCCTAACAAGTTGTCAAGTAAGTGTAGCAGGCAGGTAAATTGCATTGTGACTTTTTTTTTTTTTTTCAGACCTGGATCACAACTTCGAGCGAGAAACATGTTTTCAGTTGGAATTGAAAATTGAAACTCAAGTACCTTAAAATTAATCTTATACTCCCAAAATCTGCTCACTGTGAGGGAACATGAGATTGAAAACAGTTTTCTACGCTGAATATAAGTGAAAGTGTATTTCCCATATCTTGTTGAAAAACAGCAACTCGGGGCAGTAAAGATAATCTTGTGGTTTATGAAAACAGCTGTGCTGTGTTTAACAGTAATTTCGGTATGAATAACTAAAACTGTGTGATTCTGCGAAGCTCAACAATGACAAACTACTGAAATAACATAAAGTTGACTCACTAAGAAAATAAAACAAAGTAAAAACCGACAACTGTTGAAACACAGTATTATTCATCTTGTACGTTTGAACTCAGCATGGTATCAGTAACAATCACCAGGCATGGAAAACAAAGAAAACCAACAGGAATGGTAAATACACTTGACAAAAGAGCAATTTAACACATAGGAGAGAAAAGTAAGTACCCTGAGTCACAGCTTCCGTTACCAACACACAGCGGCCATTTCCACATCACTATTATTCATTGCTTATCACTCCATTATCAACAAAGTGTGAACAGAGGAAGTGTTTTCTATGATTAACAGCTGAGTTTAGAAATAAGGGAATATTATGTGGCTTCCTTCTGCCCAAAACCTTTCAGGGATTCTAGAGGCTTTTGGCATTCAATAGCATGATGAAAGCTATGTTCTTTTTCATGCAAGGGCTTCAACATGTCTACTTACATACAGACAAAATGGTCAGGCCTCAGGGAAAGGAAAGTCTCCAAACAAAAAGAAATATTGAATGATGCATAAGAAAACTCAACAAGACTAAACAACAGGAGTAAAACATCAACCAACAAAGACACAAGGACAGAATGAAAGCGCTCCTGTAACTACAGACCTGGGTCCATTTTGTAAACGTAGATGGAATTTGATACATTTTTGCACTGATATTGTTCTTTTGTCACTTTGACCTACACACCGCATCATGTTTCCATGACTACAGAGGTTTGACTATATGTGCCGTGTTTCCATGACTACAATTAGTGTTCCTACTCGACCCCAAGCACTTTATGTAGCTCATTGAATTTGAACTCATTGGATCTATTTATGTTGGGACTATCACTTCCTGTTTGTCAAGAGAATTACATACTTTTATAAAAGTCACAACTTTTTTTTTTTTTTTGTCTGTTGTGGCCATATATATTTGTATTGACTTTGAAGTCAACTGAATTGTTCATTGCTGATTAATCTCTACCAATACTAATGTGTTGGATTGTCCTACAGAGTAAGGATGAAACAATCTCAGCCTGACAAGGCTATGTAAAAATATGATCACAGAAATGAACATATAAATGAAATGTAGTAAATATTTATAAGCAAAAACCAAAATGTTATTTTTGGTGAGCTGCTTAACACCAAAAGAATCACATTTGGTTCCAGCAAATCCCTTCACTGATCGTGTCCTGTCAGGTTTGGTTTGAACAATTTAAAAGATCACATGATCCAATATATTTAAGTCTGCAAGCCTCATTATTGCAAAGTTTTTAAAGTGCAGCCTTTGAGATTGCATTAGACAGAGTCGATTTCTCCACCAATCACTGCCAAAGTACAAAAGAAACATCTGCACACATCAAAAAGTGCAATTACTTTAGAATTAGCTGTTAACATCAAGACACAGCTGTAAATTGTGAAAGACGGATCTGGCGCTGGCAGTCCCGTAACTGGTAATGAAGCGTGACATCAAAAAGTCAAATGCTTCAGGATGGCATGATTTTCATTCAGAGATAAATAGAAAAGGTCTAGTCTAGTCATAAACACCTAACTGTGCCAAACTTAAATCCGCTCAAGGTCAGTGTTCCACTACAATGTTGTTGATGTCTGTGTTTCTGTGGGATTAAATTACACGTGGAGTCCCTCATTTCCTCCACCTTTTTTTTGCTCGATACAGAATCTTGAATTGGTTCAACCAGCACATTGTTTCAGCGGGGCCTTTGCTTAGCAGGACCTTTTAGATCACAACAAACATAATCACAATGTGTGACAAGCTGAAGCTTATTAAGAGCTGCAGATGCTCCATATGAACCATGTTTCATAAAAAGTAATAGTTATTGAGTGTTGGCGGTCTTTACAGTTTGATGAAGACTGGAAATGTGCAAGACATGTGCTCCACTGACATTAGAGTGATAATGTCTGAGCAACACGACACATTTTTACTCCCCAAAAACCTTTTTAAAAGGCTCCTTTATGTCATTTCTTAAATGTATTGATTTCCTCTTTGTTTTTGCTAAGAAGTTCTGTTGAGATAAATGAGATGTAGCAAAGGTCACAGCCAGTACAAGATCCACCATTCAGCCTTCTTCTTTGACTGCCTTTTTTTTTTTTTTTAAACAAATCAAAGGGGTTCAAAAGGGATCAAGGGGGTTTGAAGCCAAAACTAGCGAGCAATGGGCAAAAGGCAACAGACAACGTGGACAGGTTGACAGTCTTTCACACACTGACCGACAAAATGACACAAGCATTATCTTGCTATTAAGCAGTAGTGAGGACGTTATCAGAAAAACCAAAGATAAAGTAAAACAAAGGGTGTAGATAACATAATAACAAATATTCAGACGTGGTGGGGGTGAAGCACTATCTTTATGTGACAGAGGTGTCATGTAATTGATGTGCTGATTGTTAGAATATCTAATGAATGAAAGTCAATATTGTAATTTGAACATTTTGTCCAGATATAAATATGAGAAAATTAAGAGTGGGGTGGGTTGGGGTGGGGGTGGGGGGAC
>OMNM01002355.1:0-10507 GCA_900302745.1 Parablennius parvicornis | reverse complement strand
AGGTCAACGTATTCCAACAATCAACATTTCCATTAAGTAAGTGAAATGTTCGAAACACAAAGCCCTCAAGATATTCTCACTCCAAGACGAGATTATACTGTGGTTGTTCTCCAAAACTTTAAACATTTACTTTAAAACACTTATTTGACTCTCCTGTATTTCCTGTTAAATGTATTTTCAGGATCCTACTTCAGTCAGAGATCACAATGACAAATATTGTTTTCAAGGACGATGCTCTCAAACCGAACGTCTGTGTGTATATTAAGCCCCACTGTTTGTGGAGGTCTGTCCACATTTCCCAATGCCTATCCTCAATGTTCCCCTGAATCACAGTTTAACCCTAATGAGAGCAGCTCTCAGGCACGGCAGAACCATGGCGAGCACCAGTCCAGTAGCTTCTGGTTGCCGTTCAAACTAACCGAGGGGTTGCGGTTACATAACTGACTGCAATTTTGTAAAGTCACGCAAGGCAATCCGTTCTTGTGCTGACACAATCCAGCCGTGCTATTAGGGATTTTAAGGAAAAAGCGTTTCAGTCTAGGACAGAGTTGTTTCCTCGTGTGTTTCTTGAGGAGTACGATGAAGCAGAATTTCTTTTAAAGTCTTACAGCTGTTCATCCTCTTCAACAGACCAACTCTATAAACCAATTACCTGACTCTAAACACTGAAACTATTATTTATTTGGATGTTTCTTGTTGGATACCAGACCTACAAACATATTTGAGTGGCACAACAGTGATACAGCACCACTTGATTAAAACTCAACAAGTATTGGCATTATTCTTTTAAGACGCCTCTTCTTCTGGGGCTCTCTGGAAAACAGTTTATTTATTGGACTAGTACAAATATATTTTTTTTTCAGAAATTCATAAAGTTAATAATGCAAATCTATTACCTGCAATATGTGTCTGTATTGTTTTCTATGTTTACTTACTTTATGATACTGTATTTATATGCCTCAGTGACTCAAAATTCGATAAAGTGTATTGGATAGAAATGGGATTGATGGATGAAAATAATAGGCATGTGCATAAGAAAATTTTTTATTTGCTCCCCCCCACCCATCCTGTCATTAGATTTCAATAATTTTGCTTGCTGTTTATAAAATGATGGTAATGAATTATATTCTTAAATCCATGCATCCATCCATATGCTATATTGCTGCTTGTATCTATATATAGAGTGGAGCGATGTAATCGATTCCATCTGACAATGGGTGAATGCACGAGACACACTGTACAAGTCGCAAGTCCACCACAACGCAAACACACAGATATGGACAGTCACACCCTCATGTAAGCCATTTAGAGTTACCTGTTAGTCGTCAATGCATAGTTTTGGACTATGAGAATAAAGTGAACTAACCAGAGAAAACAGGCGAACTTCACTCAGAAAGGCATCAAAGCCCAACCTGGAATTGAACTGAGAGCATTCTCACTATGAGAGCATACTAATCACTCCACTGTTCTGCAGCCCCTAATATATTTTATTCTAATTCAATTAAATTTTTTATTGACCATAAGGTATCATGTAAAAGTCAACAATGACATGGTTCTTGCTTCCCTTGATAATAGTAAGAGAACTTTCAATTCAAGGATTTGTGACTTTTAGAATGTCGCTATTTAAGTCAAGAAAGATCATTGACTTTATTTGTTGAAAAATTTATCTTATAAATTTGAATGAAAAGTACAAATAATGAGCATTTGTACTTTCAAATCTTCTATACACGTGTACAGTCTATTTTTATAACAAATTTTAAGTGTCCCTTTTGAGTTTAAAGTGTTAATGAACTCATTAGCCTCTGGATGAGAAAAACACACCAGCCTTATAGAGGAGCTTGGGCTTGAAGTGAAGCCAGGCTCCTTTACACCACGGCGGACGTTACTTGTGATTAACACCCTGGACAGTTCCAGAACATCTGTGGGAGGTGAATCGTGGTTGAGTGAAACATAAACAATATCGGTCAGAGAGAAAAAGCATGACTGGAGCTGTGTAATCCATGCACCATGCGGAGAAAGGGGATGAGAGAAAACAGCAGATAGAAAGAGCTGCGATTCACCAAGTGGGTTGAAAACTGCATATTGGTCTAAACTGAGAAGTATGGTTTTTATCACCTATTTTTTCTTCCGTTATTGCCTAAAGAATTGCCATTTACTGAATCAATCTATTGGCAGTGAGTTGTAGAAGTGAGGGGTAAAAAAAAAAGAAAGAGTAATTTTAGCCATTAGTATGGATAATACCAGGACAAATAAAGCATGTAACATGAAGTTTCACATAGTGAAAAAAAAGCAAAAACTCATTGTGCTTACTGTGTTGCAACCAGCCTAAACGCCATCTTATTGTAAGACAATACCATTCAGCACAACATCCCACTGTGAAAACCCCTCACCAAGCATTAAAGGCTCTTCTAAAGCACAAACTAGAGTGTGATTCAATTCACACCGTTGCCACTCAAGTCATGACATCTTTGTGAAAGGTGGATTTTGAGTTTAGATTTGAGAAACTATGAAAAGGATGAAAACTTACTCTTCCAACCTCTCACACAAACGCTGTTGTGTTTTGCCCCTATTGTTTAAGAATTGCTTTTCAATAGCATTAAAAAATTACATTGCGATACCTTCAAAAAATCTGTCTACATAGTCAAAGGCTAACTTTTTACAAATCACAAAAATACTTTTTTTTTTTTTTTTTTTTTAAGTTTTGATTCATTTTACACCTTAAAATTGATTAGAGAGTAAAATAAACATTGCATCTTTACTAACTTTAAATTATCTTTTGAACTTTAGGATTAGTGTCATATAAAGGAAAAAAACTTCATCTGATATAGTCATTACAGACTAAGTTTCCTCACTTATTTCAATTATTGTGATGCATGTTAGTTATACAGCACTATAAAACCTGAGCAAACCTTTGTACTTGATTTATGCTGATGACAAATGCACTATTATCAAGCAGACTGCACAGAAGGATAGTGTGTTGTAGTAAAAGTTAGCATCAAAAACATGTGTTTGAGGTTAATATAAAATCAATATTGGATAGTTTCCCTATCTTTTGACATTCAACAATAATATAATAGATTACCTCTCAGTAGTCAATAAATGGTCCTCCTACGACTGTCTCAGGCTGATTTTTATAGAAAATGAAAATAAAAACAAGATTGAGTGATATGAGACCCGAATCTCAGCAACAGACCACAGCCAGGTTGACAGGAATTTCATTTTTTTGATCAATGGAGTAAAAGTTAACTGGTTATTAGATCTGCTTTCATCAATTTTGCATTAAAATCCATGACAGCTATTTTTTTATGTTCTAGTGACTCATATAGATCATCCTCTCGTGCCTCTGCCAGAACACAGCAGCTGGTTTATAGCAATGCCCTCAATGACCATGCTAACTCCTCACTTTGAAATACCTTTTGACTTGGCTGCAGATCCATCAGTCAAACAAAAGTACAGTTTATAGTGCTTTCTAAGTCAACTTCGGCAAGTACTTTTTTGATAATGACTGCCGGCAGATTACATAATTTGTTGATTTAGCTTCTTCTTGCAGTTACTCACATTCACAATCACACACTATAAGTGACTGTTAATGGAAAGTGAGTGCATTTCAATGAGGATACCAATAAGTACAGAAGTAAAGTTGGAGCTGAGTATCTAATGAAAATGACAATTGAGATTCAGACGATGGAAAACAATGACTTTTATAGACAACCCTGCTGCTGATCAGAACATTGATGTAAAAACTGTCTCTTTTTTCTGGTTTTTGTGGATTATCACAAAGATTTTTCTCTACGTAAAGCCATGGATGGCCTGATTCATTAATAATGTTTACCTTCCACCAAGTGACTACTATTCATAACTGTATATTGACCTTATTTCCATTCATCTCTCTTTTCTTCTGCTCATGTCACCATTCAGTCACAGCTCACATACGCACACACGCACTCACTCACGTATGCTGCGGGAAACCATATATAGTCCCTGTGAAAGCCCTGCCCAGGACTCGAACACAGAAGACGCTCTCTGTGGGGTGAGTGTTAAACCACTACACCATCAGAAATTAAACTGTGGCATATCCCTTGTATAAAATGAAGAAGCAGACTCGAGGTGACAAAAACCAGAGGTGAAGTGGTATTAGTGATCTATTATTTTCAATGTCATTTGATGAATTGTAGCTTTACTCCAAAGTAAAGATTAAACAAAACATTTGCATGTTTAAAAGGTCTAAATTCACCATTGTTTTAGCATCACTTGTAGTGTTTGTTGGCAATGCGAGACTTGTTCTCACAGAAAGACAATCAAAGGTCAAATTACTGGCAGTAAACAGATTCTCCTGCAGAACTTCATCGGGGGAAGTACTTGAGCACCAGTGTACAGCTGTGGGTTGTATCCCGCTTTTGTAATTTGGCAGACGAGAGAAGACTGCCAACACAGTATTGGAGGCAACTCTTTCCCTCTCTTGCTGCTCTTTCAACTGCTTTAGCAGGACATGAAATAGAAATATAATAATTAAAAAACAACAACAACTGCATAATACAAGAGGCCATGGCAATATTTTGTTCAGATTTCCAGAAAACAGAGAAAATCCCTTGACCTTCATTTTTCCCAGCACCTGGAAACTATGACAGAAAAACAAAAAAACCCAAAACAAAAAGCACACACATTCTGGTTTAATCGAATTTAAGCAGATCATCTAAAAAATCAGAGTTTCACATCGGGATGAGTCAGCCTTCTGTTGCAGTCCAGCTTGTTGCCTCTTACGTTCGGAGGGGATGTTTCACTCTACGGCTCGTGACAAGAGACCGGCTTTTAACTTGACTTTCACTTAAACTAATGCACTGGAAATAGACCTTATTTTTTACCATAATTCACATCATGCAAACAAGGATCAGATTGCAGGTGCATATTTAGAAGCCTTTGTACTGAGCAAATTAAATTTGTTTACTTTTGGACTTCACTCTGGGTTGAAATCTTAGATCATGAAACTCACCTGGTTCAAATTGTCAGAGAATAACACAAAATGTTCAAGTGACATTGAAGAGGATGATCCAAAAGGAAATAAAACCACAAACATACAAAACAGAGTATGATTTATTCCATTTAAAAAAAAGAAAAAAAAAAGAAAAGGTAGAGGTTGTTGCTTCGAAGATTTGTTTTGTAAATTTAAAATAACATTTATTGCATTATATTTATTTGCAAGTCTTTGTTTTCAAATGTTATTTTTTTAGGACATTGGATGTAAAAACAAAACATCTTTCCAATTAAAGATTTGATTCATGATTAAGATTAACACAAAGGTTTTGGGTTTCTTTTAATTCAAGCAAAGTGTGATACCTGTTTTGGAAAGAACAAGTAATGAGCGGCGGTGCGCCTGTTCTGAAAGGAAGCACATTGCTTGCGTGTTTAGGAATAAGGTGATGTTCTGCTGGTATGGCAACCACATGTTGGCAGGACGAGACTCTCTGTGCACACGTTCTTTCAAATACAAACCATTCTCATTTTCCAGGAGTGGGAAGAGTTTCAAAGAAAAAAGCTTCCCGTAACATTTGACCCAGACATACATCTTCTACTCCCCTGACAGGACGACATTCATTTAAGTGCCCTTAATTGTGATGTTGCTGTCGAGTAAACTGATGTGATAAATTGTTGTGTGCATGTTGTTTATGGCTGCTCAGATGGCTACAAATGTACTGCAGGTTTGGAAATGAGTGAGTTGCCTTTTTTCAATAAACATGACCTTGATTCAAGAGTTTCAAAAAATACCACAGTAAACAATGAGGTTAAAATGGAAAAATATCTTTGAGAAGGAAAAAAAAAAAATCTAAACGTACACAAAACATTGCACTATCAACATATTACAGTTATTTTTATGGTTTTAAAATATGACAGCCATCAATTTAAAGATCCGTGAAGTAAACATTTTGAAACAAAGGATGCATCACCCACTGATCCAATCACAGTAAAACAACAGGCTCCCTCACTACTGCACTCCAACCTCTCACACAACACTGGCACGAGAAGGAACATTAAGAGTTTGAACCAATGTTTTCTTTTATGTTACTTTGTCCCATGCAGCTTTTTCATTGTAAAATGTTTAATTCTCTGTAAATACAATACTATAAAAGTCCAACATGTTTCAATTAAATGAAAAACTACAATGTGAGTGGAAATTCAACATAATATCCTTGACCACACATATTTGTTGGCTTTGGAGTGCTATTCCTGTATATTTTTTTTTTTATTAAGATGTAATGTACTACACATGTGAAATATAATATACGATGCTGAACTATTCTAAAATATGTTACAATTCTAGGTTGCACCTCTGTTATGTAATCCAGACCGTTGATCAAAGATGGCCACTCTCCAGGTGAATGTGGAGAGGATATACATTTTCACTGGTTTACTCACTAGTCGTGTAGAAAATATCAAGAGGCTGAAATACGCAATTTTTATATGTGTAGATACAGATTAGAGTATGTCAATCTGTGCATTTCCTTTATCTTATGCAGGAGAAAGGTGCCATGCAGCTATAAAGAGTTGACACAAACCACTCCAGAATAAACTGTGCTACAAAAAGGAGTGAAGTGTCCCTTTTTTCTTTTTTTTTAAAGTCACATATTTCATGGATGTCTCAAAAAATGTTAGTTTTTTTTTTTTTTAAAGAGTCAATATGATGAGCACCATAGTGTTGAGCTCATAGGGCATTTTTCATCTCATTGTCACTACCGATGTGTGCGTGTGTGCGGAGAACTCAAAGCCTGACGTAAGAGAAGATAAAGAAACAACTATCTCTCTTGAAGATGTTGTCCGATGAAAGAGTAACAGAAAACCCAATCCAAACTAATTTCATGAGAAACCAAACTCTGTGAAGAAGCAGCAAACCACAAGAAGGGTGACTAAATGATTCACTAAGCAAGAGACTAAACACACAGACCGACACATACCCGAGGACAGACCTAGACCGTCGTACACAGACGGAGCGAGTAGGCAGTATGAGAAACAGCCATCAATGAATAATTAAGGTGAGACACATGGAGGGTGGAGCAACTGGGCACACAATTACGGAGAAAAGACTTTAAACATGGCACACATCCAGGAAAACTATGACAAAGAACCTAGACATGACACTTAACAAGAGAGAGACAAACTGGAGCAAAACAAGCCTTATACATACACTCCACCAAATGCTGCACAAGACCTGGATTAAAAAACAATACAACAACAACTATGAGACATGACAAAACAGTTGACGTAACAGACAAACTTAAAAACCTCACAACATGACACAAAACATGACTGGACAACACAAAGAAGCCTGGATAAAATCACACAAAAAGACAAGTCAGTGACAAGACATACAAAAAGACAGAGATCATAACAAACTGCCAAACGGAACGTCATGGTCACAACAGCCACACTGCTGTAAATCATGATTTTTCCAATAGAAGAAAAAAAAACTGAAATTAAAAGGATATTAGAATGATGACCTTTGATTCAGCGCCTCACCTGCCATGAACCTCACCACATGTCACTGTGGTCACTGCCCCGATCTCTGACGTCTCCTTCAGGTTGGAAATAAATTGCTGTATTTATTGATGTATTTATTGATGAACATGAAAATTTGTTGAATGTTTGTCGATATGGAAGAACTGTTGTACCCTGTGACGGGCTGGTGTCCTGTCCATATTTTATCCCGCATCCACCCAAAGATAAGTGGAATCAGCTCCAACCCTGTAACTCATAGTTAGATATGCTGTATGGATGGGTGGGGTTCTGCTGTTTTGTTGCTAAAATCAGGACTTATCAGTTGCCAATTGGACGTCCATGTGTTTCTCTGAGGGTTAACAGGTCCCACTCATCTGCAAAAAAAGAAATATTATTACCACTGTCACTTGTTTCTTCTTTCTAACTCGCATAAAGATGAGCTGATATCAGAGATGTTTGTTCTCAAGCAAGAGTTGTAATATTTAACCATCCATCTCTCAACACCATCGCCTAAATGGTGTGTGATCTCCCAGGAGGAATTACTGTCTCGGCACGTCTGCAGGACAAAATAGACGAGACGACTAGTGTTACAATAACCGCATGCAACAGTTCCGGATATCTAGCCTTGTTTATGTATAAGATACAATGGGACGGCATAACAATGATTAACCGTCATAGTATGTTGTTTCATGATCAGAGAGATCCTTCGTTGCTTGCCAAACACAAAAAATCTGAACCATATGAATATTCTAATACCTCTTACAGTCTGGTGAAAAGGTCACATTTCCTAAAGTCACAGCTTAGATTCTGCCTGCTGCTATTGTGAATATTGTTGCTTTCTCAGTGCCCATAGAGTGTTCAGTCATCTACTCATCCACTGGGTCAATCAGATTAGCTAAACATGGCTTTATTTTTAGGGATTTGACATTTGTGTAATTTAAAGGTCAGCCAGGAGAGAATGACATGACTCAGTGTTATTGCAGAGTGACGTGCTCAGTCAGTGATACTTGAGCAGTGTTGGGTAAGTTACTGAAAATGAAAAGCAAGTAGTTACCCAAGAAGTACGCGGCTGTATAAAAGTTGGCAGTCTTGAGTCTAGTTGGATGCGGTCTTGTGTTTAGTTTGCTTGATCTCTTTGTTACTTTTGATGATCTCTCTCAAAAAGGATGTCATAATAACATAGCTGTGCTGTTGTAGGTTTGCAGTCACACACTGGTTGAGCATTAAGTTCTTTGTGGGTCAGTTAACCGCTGTTCTCAGATTTGTCCTGCATGACAATCTACTGCAGCCTCATCTTTTTAAAGCTTTTACGTATTTCTTTAATTTCTATGTAAAGCACAGTGAATTGCCCTGACTTTGAATGGTGCGCTATAAATAAATTTGCCTTTGCTCAAAAATACCCTGATTGCATTGAGTGGATCAGTCTTGCTACTGAGCTTCTTGAAGCCAAATTGATGATGTTTAGATGCATTTGAGCAGAATGAGATTGGAACCTCAGAGGACTGTGGCCATCCCGCCCACATCTGGTTCAATGATTGATTCACTCTATAACTAATGCAGAATTTGAAATCAAATGGTGGAGTTGCATTTATTGTTGAAATTCAAATGTTTTTTTTTTCTGTGGGCTCTCACAATGGGAATGCATTTCATAGCAGTCGTGCGAAACACAGTTTTATGAATTTAAATGATAAATCTACTGAGACGAATGGCAAACGTGGACTGTGGGAGGCAGCGCCAATAAGGTAAGCTAAGGTAAACGACCATCAGGACATCAGACGTGAAATGACCAAACTAAAATGAATTTTCACTGCTTGGCAGAGTCAAAGGGCTTTACATTAAACCACCAACCATTGGACTGAACAATAACAATATAATTGAGGACACGTCAGGCTTTGGTAGCGCAAACAGCTGGAACAAAGAGCAACACTGAGAGAGACAGCAACTCTACAGCTGTTGTCATGAGCAATACTTAGTGGGAACTCCAGTAATTGCTGTGCCATTATTTGATTTGATTTAATGGTAATGAGCGACTGGTGCCCCTGGTGGCTTATTCGGTCTTGAGCTTGATCTGATTTGTGAAAACGTTTTAGGGGTATTAATGAAATATACTTCAAAAGCAATGAGTGTAACAAGAGAAGCAGATAGAAGTAGCAATCTGAATGTGCATTTTTTGGTTATAAAGATATATATTTTTTTATTTAATGGAATTTTTTGTCAATATAATAAAGGTATACTTTAAAATACTGTAAAAAGATGTTCCAGCTTTATGTAAATCATTTATCTCAAAGACGGGCCTCAAAAAAATGTCCTTTTTTCTGGAAACCAAAATTTAATCAATGTCAAACTTCGGCTTGAATCCCAGTTGAAAGTTTATCTGGTGTCGAAAAAACCAAAATCCACAGTGCAAGATGCAAGGTCCTACTGAATCAACAGATGCAGCTGAACAGAGACCATCAGCATCAGTGACTGGTGTTATACGGATAAGAATAGGGGAAGTGAATGACAAGTAATTATCAGGAAAAGTTCCTTAATGACTTTAACTCTGACTCGAGTTACGTCATTGTGCCTGTTTGTTTTCTTGTATTTTCTTTCGCAAAGATCGAACACTGCCATGCCATGCAGAAGCACGAGAAATCTTAGAATGTGGCCATTGGAGAGGTTTTCAGGAGCAGAAGCAGAAGCTGTGACAGGTGGGATGTAGCATAAAGATTTCATAACATAAATGACAGGTTCCTCACACTCCGCATTGATCTTGAAGTGCTCACAATGGTTTGAAAACAAATTTGGTGTCGAAATGAATATTAACACCAGCTCTCATCACAGCCGTTTCACAGCAAGAAAACAATCTTTTCTGATTTTTGATCCAACTATCATTTCCTGCCATATACCTGTTTTTTGGGGGGTTTTTTTGCATCCGTACCTTGTAGTGTGAGTCACACTGTGCAGTGTAGTGAAGTGGCAGTTGTGGATTTTCATTGTCAGAAAATTGTACAAGGCTGTCTGTAGTCACATGATGGAG
>OMNM01002353.1:0-12175 GCA_900302745.1 Parablennius parvicornis | reverse complement strand
TGTGCGAAGAAAAAAAAAAAAAAAAAAAAAGAAATAGTTGGATTTACAAAAGCGCAAGTATTTAAAAGCTGTAATATTTTTGCCACATTACTATAGAAAGAAAGGCGACGTTCAGCTCTTGTGTATCATACCCGTATCTCAACAGCGATGTCCAGGTAGGGGTCATAAGTGTCAGACACACTTTTACAAATAGAACATTTCACTGAAAGAGAAAATACAAACACATGTGACTCATCTGGGGAAAGAATACAACCTGGCAGATGTAAAAGGAATATCCACATTATTTACTTCAGTACAGAGAAAAACAAAACAGAACAAGAAAAGTCAGCACAAGCACTGATTCAACTACAGGTTCTGAAATGTAGGGAAGAGAGAAACGGGGCGTGTTGGAGCTTTATGAGCCTGAAGTTGGTCATATCCACAAGTACATATAGCAAATAAAAAAAAATCCTCTAAAGTAAATTAATAAAGAACACATACTTGAAAAGAAATGGCTAAACGGCAGCCTGCTGCACATCCAAGATTTTTCTACTTCCATGTGCAATTTGTCTGTCAAGACTTCATGAGTCGACACGACACGAATCACATAAAAGATTTGCAGATTTACAAGCTTCTGTATCTGACACATCTTGGCAACAGAGATTATCCTCAAGATGAACTGCCTCTGTCTAAAATCTAACTGACAAACATAAGAGACACAAAAATCTACATAAAATGTGATCTAATCTGTAAGTACTATAAAATACCACATTAACAATATGACTTTTTGTCATTATTGAACTCACCCATTAACTACAAGAAAAAAAAAATCTTGAGAATATAATTCCTATTAAAAATGTATCACGTCTGTGCAGAGAATAAACCAATACAGGAAAACAAGACCATTACCACGCATTTCCACAAATTTCCAACCCGCAGTTGCCTAAATCGATCAAACCAGTCGATATGTTTACAAACAAACCAGAATTTATAGCCATTAAACTTTTTTTTATGTTTCCTGACTGACATCTTTGGAAACCTTCCGCATGGATATGAAAGATGGTGATGCAGCAGCTACAGCGAAAATATCAACATTTGATCTATTCAGCCCAAAAAACACATAGACTTTCTCAAACAAAGAGTATTAAAGCCAGAAAAACAAACAGTCTTAAATGTTGTTAAACTGATGGTTAATGGTTTTTCCAGTTGCAAATCAAGATCGAATGTAAAAACGGGATGTTGTGTGCACGATGCCTCGGGAAGGTTCCAGAACCTGAGGATGTTTTTCAAAATTTAAATCGCTGGAGATGCGCATTTATACGAGTGTAATGACCAACTTCCTTCAGAAAGGTATTGACAACGTATTAAAAGATGTACATCAACTACTAAAACTGGGTCCAAAGCTTTTCATTTTTCTCCTGTGGATTCCGGTAGAGTAACTTTAAACATTCCCAGTCCGTTCGAAAACAAGTAAATCAGACTGTGTGTTTGGGTGTGTGTATACAGTGCAGCACCCGCAGACGTATGACAACGATATTTGATGACACCAACTCAGAATGTCTACTAAATAAATCAATAGTGCAATACAGAAAGAAGGTAATGTGGAAGTTTATAGAAGTGGTGCTCTGAAGTGAAGGCCAACTTTCCTGACTGCAGAGAGAGAAGGGAAAAAAAAAAAAAATTAATACCTCTTGACCTGAGGTAACCTCCAAAGATCTGGTGAACCAGTGTCGTGGCCTGGGTCTGCCTGTCAAGCCTGCACGCAAAAAAAAAAAAGAGGAACATTTCATTAATATAGTCAGAGAGGACAGATGAAAACAAATCCATCCAGTGAGTGTGAATCCATACTTGGGATATCCGTTCAGACAAGCTTTCTGCATGGCGTCGATAGTGTAACGCAGAAATTCATGGGCGTCCTCTTGGCTGCCAAAGCGAAAATGTCTGGCAATTTCTGTGGGAGATCAAATAAAAATGCTAGATTTATGCTAATACTGCTTGAGAGCAGAGCGCATTAACTAAATTAGATGCTTTAGAATATTTACTCCTAGGCTATACTCAGGGAGGAAACAGAAAGAGGTATACATCATTCTGAATGGAAAACAATGTTGACTGTTTATCTTAAGAAAAATACAGAAACGTTTACCACCGAAGTCACAAACACTACTTATGGAAAAAGCTGCTCAGCAACAAACGGCATCACTAACGATCGTTTATTCTGCGAGCAATTTGTATTGAAACGAAAAAACGTTCCATAAATAAGACTTAAAAATCTGAAATCCGCATTTTAGTCTCTCAAATGAAGCTGATGTTTATCCAAGTATCATCCAGTTCATAAAGTACTTCCAGAGGTACTTACTGCTGACCTCTAGTGTCAGGGCAGGTCTGTAAGTGTCTCCAGCCGACCAGCATCTCCTTCTTAGTAAAACCCTCAACATTAAAGCTAATGTAGCTCTAAACACTTCGCCTCCCTCTTGTTACACCCAGATTGAAAAGCAGTGAAGTGGAATGTGGTCATCACTACATTCCCAGCATAGATTCCCTGCACTTTTATGACAGAGAGCGGCTGCAGAGTGTGTGTGTGTGTGTGTGGTGGTGGTGGGGGGGAATGGGACACCATGCACTCATCACCTCCTCCAGGCACTTCCATAAGGAGACGGAGACAACAATGAAATGTCATTTATTGAAAATGCATTGTGACTGGAGCCGGGGAAATTGCAGCTGCAGTGGAGGCCACCAACTAAATGAATGGAAAGAGAAGCCACTCAATGCAACTCGCACGTCTCTGAGTGATTGTGGAAAAACAGAGAATGCAGGTGGCCTTTAGATTTTTGTGCTAAAGCTGCTCCTCTAAGCCCGCAGTCACAAGGAGACGGAGAGGGCATTGGGAAAGGAGGGAGGGGGGGGAGAGACAGAAGAAGAGTCACGGGAGGTGGAGACATGATTGCAACAGTACGTAAGGAGGGAGAGGACGGGGTGCAATGAGGCTACGGCACACACACACTCTCTCTCACCATGTCAAGGTGCAACTAACACCTCATTTCTCCTGTCACAGTGGTGTTGGTTCACTGCCTGCAGTCTCACCACTCCACTTGTGTGCTGCAGTCACACGGGACTCCTGAGTGTTGCATCATGGTGCCTTCTGGCATTGTTAAACCCCCCCCCCGTTTAAAAAAGAAAAAAAAAGAAAACAGGTAGCAGCAACTCCGGCCACAACCCACAGAAAAAGAAAACTAGCAGACAATGTCATGCAGTGCTGAAGAGAGTAGCTCTTACTTTTCAGGTCTCTGATAAAGGAGACTGGCTTGATGGCGTTGCCTGTGTTGGCAAAGGCTTGAATGATGTGGTTCTGCATCACACAGATCATACAAAAGCCCGACTGGTGACCTGAAACACAACGAAGACAATCTGGGTGAATTAGGACACTTGGGTCACTTTATATTCACAGAAAAACTGATTTATTATTAGTATGTGTTTAGAAATGCATTATTGATTATGAGAAATTGATCTTTGATCGGGTCTTTATACGGTCTATTAATCAGAACACCAGAAGTTACAACACAGGTTGATTACAATGAAAAAGTTACAAGACTAATAAAATGCATTGATTCGTCTTCTACACTCATTGTGAACTCAACAAAAAAACATATATTCACATTTTTGTGAATAAATGGACTATAAATAGGAATGACACCAACTAATGGTGGTGAATGAGTGAGAAATACAAATTGAGTCTTACGCAATAACAACATTTTAGTGCATTATGTAAACGAACATAATGGATCACAGTGATATTTTGATGACGTGCATCATAAACATTAAAACAGGATGTGGATTCAGCCCCGGAATCAGGCTCAAGACAACACAAGGTTCTTCAAGCTGAAGTTCACGTCAGACCAACGATGTCACAGGGAAGCAGGGAGGGTAAAGGTTGAGGTACTCACAGGCACGGCTGTGCTCCTTTGAGAGTAAATAGTTGGCGAGGGGCGGGGTGTAGGTGAGACACTGGACTGTGGAGTTGAGGAAGCAGGTGTTGCCGAGGTTGTGGAGACCGGCTCCCACCCTGTACACGCGCTCCCACTTGAGGGTGAGCTTGTTCCCTGGAAAGAGCATCTTCTGCGGGGCCGGGATCCCATCGCTCTGCCCCCCGACCACATTCTCCGACACTGAAGGAGGAGTGCGGTGAGTACTGGGATATTTGTCGAGAATACACAGAACACCAGAAGTGAACGTGGCAAACGTCAGAACGTCACTCACCTTGCCTCTTTATTTGAGCGGGCTCTATGGCCTTCTGCCCAGTGGCGCCCTCACTCCGAGGATTGAGGATCACATACTTGTTCTTCAAGCTGTCCAGCTGGTAGGAAAAGCCCTTGCTGGCAGGTTCAAACTCGATTTTCTGCAGAAGGACCTTCTTGGCCGAGGAGGCCAGCAGCTTGTTGAGGTCTCCCTCATCGCCCGTCTCCTTTCGACCTGGTTTCAATGCCTCTTTGAGTTTATCCACTATCGGCATTGTTGGAACATCACTGTCAAAGGAACAGAAGTTGTGTGTCAACATCACGGTACAACAAATACCGGGTTTGTTACTTTTGCAAAAGCCCATGTTTTCTTATTATGTCAACACATCTTCAGCTCCTGGAAACAGGCCAAAATACTGAATCCTCTGGTATCATCATTTTGATGATAATTAAAGTGTCAATTAGCGTTGGTGCTTTAGTAGGTACAACTCTCCAGTCCTCACGTTGCCTCATAAGAGATATAGTGACAGAGCATCTGAGGAGCCAGCTGGATCTTGGCAGCTGTCCCCAGTTATGCAAGACATCAGACGTTGGTATCGTAGGGTAGCCGGGGGGGGGGTTATGAGACAGTAGAGGAGGATCATTTAGAGCACATGAGGTGTAGGCAGCTGCTGTCAACCGCCAGCTCACATTTGCACAAGCCACTTATTGCCTGAATCCATGTTCTCTTTATTCTGCCAATCAGCACACTCCAACACCAAATTAATAAGCGATATAAAGAGGTAAAATACAAACATTATTCTGCTGTGGCCACCTAAAAGAAACAGCACCTGCACACACTTATTCATTGTAGATAATGATACAAAATCAGCAGAATGAAAGACTTCCTTGTTCAACAACAACAAAATTCCACTGCTGAGTGAACGGATCAATGTCTCACAGCCTCAGTTGACTTATATAAGTGATGTGTCCCGATCACAACAAACCCTGGCGCAGGCATCGCATCACCTCGATGATACAGTAAGTGCACAGAAACACCAAAGGCACAGAGTTCCCTGAGAGACGCGCTCATCAGAGTGGGCAGTGACGTCACGGAGAGGGAAGGAGGGCTGAACATGCATTGTATGCACAAGGGCACGCTGACCTTCACATGCTGCTGATACTAATACAACTAAAGAACGACACGGCCCGCGGGGGGAAATGGCTAACTGCAGTGATGCAACTGCTGGAGTGACCAGCTGCGCAGACACACTGACCACAATGTGACGTTTATGCAGATTATGTCACGTTTATTGAGAATGTGGTCCAGTCACTTGTATTTGGTCTATGTCGGCAGCTACACTGGCAGGTGTGTGCAGTTATGCCAATAATGAGATCAGCTTGCTATTTTTTTTATTTTTTTTTTTAAAGATGGCACAAGCTGTTTATCATTGACTAATACACACATGCATCATTGAATTAATGTTCAACATTTAAATATATTAATATATTTCTGTCATGTGACTATTCAAACAAGTACAATTGTCATAATGTCCAGCTCACAAAACAATTACCCAGGCCAATGCCTTTTGGTGGCTGACAGATGTCTAATGTGAACAATCAATCACTGCGGAAAAACAATCGCCTTCAATTCATTCACCTTATGTATTGTGCTTTACATTTGCCTTACATTAGCTGCCAACCAATTGGCAGTTCATTTTTCTTCAATAGAAATGACACTGGTGTTCCGTGAAGGCGGCTGTCTTGTTAAACAAGTTGAAGTAAAGTCACTGTGAATGATAAGTTATGACTCAATACAAGCACGGAATAAAAGGCATAAATGAAAAGTGAAAATGACTGCAAAAAACAAAAAAGAAAACAAAAAAATGAAAAATCTGAAAAATCATGTAATAATTAAAAATAGGCACAGAAAAACAGCTTTGAAAAATATATCTACACTTTTTTGGTCATATGCTGGTCCCTACATTTACACGTGTAGATATGATTTTTAATTCAGATAGAAAAATATAATAGTACATCGGACAATGCAATTTTTGGGGGCCCATATAAAGTGACCCATGACTCCACCAATCATTTCATCAGTTTTGGTAATAAACAATTTGCTTCAGGTTTCAGACTGTGGTTTGACAAAACAAGCAATATGTCTGGAAAAATGCTGTCCATATTTTCATGTATGTAGTTATAAAATAATGTAGCCAGACTGAACATAATAGCATTTTATTACAAGTAACATCTTAAGTAACGAGCCCTGTTGGAGGAGAGGCTATTTTACAATGGCATGCTTAATATATGCATGATGCATTCAATGGCTTCCCAAAAAATAAATGAATGAATCTGGAATCTGACTTTCAAGACTGTTTTAAAATTAACCAATTTGACATTTTATTAAATGGTTACATGTATGTAAATATATGCAACGGCTAAATGACTGTAATAATTTATAATGCAAGATATAGCAATAGGCGGAACTTTACAATCGATAACGGACTTGATCAAATCAGAGATGTGTCTATGATACAACTAAAGTTAGATCATATCGATTAGACAACATTGCCAAGGTGAGATGGTTGTTGATGTGAGCAAATAACATTGAAAAAAAAAAGCCAAATGAGCGAATGAATTAACAAATATTGACGGATTAATTTTTTTTTTTTTAAATCCCGACTTTATCGAGCTCACTTGAAGGCATCGCCACTGTCACCTCTTTCAACCCCGCCATTGTTTTTTGGTCCAAACAACCAGTTAGCTACCAAATTTAAACACATTTATTCCATTTTGACTCTAAATTGTAGATCCCAGACAGTCGCAGCAGCCTCGGCAGCCCCAGCGCTACAGGCCAGTCGACACAGCTTCAATGCTAGCAGGCTAGATCCAGACTCGGCTAATTTCGACAGGAACGATGTTGAGCTTCCACTCTAAACATCCCACTTCAAGAGTTAAACATTTAAAGAACGTCACATTTACTTCCGTTCGCTTATTACTCTTGAATGAATGGGATTTTTTTTTCGTGGAGCAGCGCAGCGGATTAGCCATCGAGCTAACCTAACGTGGCGAGAGCCCCCAGCCTTCCTCACAGTGCTGCAATGTGGGTTAGCATCTCACCATCCAGGTGGCTAACAAACGCCGTTCGCCACATCCAGCTCATCGATACCGCTCTGGAAACATGCTGGTGTTTTAATAGCATGTGGACACAATCGTTTGCTTTGCTCACCTTTAGTCCAATTGGCCAAAATACGTGACAGTAGAGGTGTCCGCTTCCTCAGCTGAGGCTTCTGGGTCTGGTATTTTCGCCCATGCTGCATTATGAGGGGGCGGGGACAAGTGTGTGAGTGACGGGGATCAAGAGCCAATCAGAGTGCAGTTGACGCTGTATCTGAAAGGTTCAGCCAATCACCGTTGATGACGTCGAAATGTCGGCAGGGAGGCACACGTGACTTCCAGCCACCGCTGTTTACCATTGAGGAGATCTGCACGATCATTTTCCAATGTATCAACAAACACTGAAAAGTCTTATTTATTCGCTCAGCAGCGAGGCTTTTGAAGGGAAATAAAACAATTTACTTCCACATTGCTACGGATGCTTCATATTTTCAAACCTCCACTTATATGATAAGAAATCATCTGAGTCAATTCACACAGGACAATCCTTTCCATTTGGGGTGTCAAACATAAGGCCCGTGGGCCAAACCCCACCCGCAAGTGACTCCAATTCGGCCACCAAAACAAATTTCTCAAGAGTAGCAGACACAAAGCAACACTGAGACCCAAGCTGAGATATGCATGAATGATACAGTAGCTACCTTAATGTTCAAAGCCCTGCTGTCAGGGTGAGTTTGTAAAATTATGCGTGATGCAGCAGTTATAGACGGTTTTTGGATATTTCGCCATATTTTGCACCACAAGTTTTCATTAAAATTGGCTTCATGTTGAGATTGTAGTCATTTTCTGAAGTAATTGTTAGGTTTTGGGTAAATATAGACGTTTCCGTCACATATACTCTGCGCTATAACAAAGAAATTTTAAATTTCAAGGTTATTTTGGCAATATTTTACTGCTCTGGTCCACTCAAGATGAAACTGGGCTGTTTGTTACGTCTGAACTAAAATGTGTTTGACATGTTCATGGTCTCTACATGTTCTTGGGTTTTTTAATTTGCTTTAATCCTGCAGGAGTATCAACATCATCAATCTATTATTCAATTATTTGGATTTTATTTTTGAAAATATGTTTAAACATACACCACAATAATGGAATGTCATGTTATTGTAGCTAAATTATGCAAATGTTGTACTATATTGAATAGGTTCGTGGATTGGTGCATGTAATATGTTGTGGTCTCCACTAGATAGCAGCAGAATAGAACTCGTCTTGATTGTGTAAACTGAGTCCAGGTATACTGGGAGTTCCAAATACTGATTTAGGTAGCTGAATATGTATGTACGTATGTTAAACTTTCATTGTGACTGGATGTCTGTAGAAGCACCAAAACTATAATAACAAGGACAAACACTCAGATTTAAGTGAAATTGAGGTAAACAGACCATTATATTATTCAATTTTAAGCTTTGTGGTCATGTAAAACCACAATATTACTATTACATAGTTTAAATTGTATCCAAAATAAAAGTATTGTAATTTATACCCTTCAAGCAAAAAGGGCTATTTATTAATTGTTTGTAACTCCATTGTAAATAGCAGGATTGGATTAACTTTTCCTAAATAAAATATCTTCTCTCAAAACAAATTTTGAAGATGAACAATAAAGTATAGATAGATCGATAGATAAATAAATTAAATTGTGGGTGCACTCATTAGAAACCTATGATGCATAGAGTTTAAAATTAGACTGCAAGATGTACAAATTGTATGATTGAATTTATAAAGGTTGCTGTACAACAGTTGTTTGCATTGTATCGCCATCCATTGTTTCTCTGAATCTATTAAATACTGAGATAGGAAACTAATTATTCTTTATGGATTTTTCATGCACATGTTGCAAGTATTTCAGTGAAATAAACAGCAATTCAAAACAGGGTTTGGCATTTAATATAATAGTCAAATGTACAGTAATGTTTCAGATGGATATGCATGCAAAAAAAAAAAAATCTTATCTCAAAAGTCCCATGTGAAACCAGCACAAGACATCATAGTTGGTTACAGTTTATAATGAAAAATCTTTTTACACTCTCATATTAAAGTCATAAAACAGTTGCATGACACATGTGGTCCTTTCAGTGTCTCCGCAGAAAAAAAAAGGTATTGGAACTGTGTTATTTTATTTAAAAACCCAACAAAATAAACCAGCCAGACAGAGTCTGACCATCACTACACACTGAATGCATTTGACTGGTGTAGTCAAAATACTTTTTTTCTTTGTCCAAAAAATATATATAAAAGAGTGGGCTTTTGTCAATCAAAATGATCTTAAATAAAATATGCTCTTAAACCTACCATAGCTTGACAAATCGAAGAGCTGTATTACACACAAAAAGCAAATTAAGGATTCAATCCTCTTATTTCACCATATTATTCTTTAATGTCAATAGAACTGTTGTGTTCAAAGTGCATTTTTTGTTCTACTCAGGATCACTTTAAGAAAACAATTGCATAGTAAAAGCACTGATTGTTAAAACAGAGTGGTATTATGGAAAATATCACTCATGTTAATCACTTTTTGGGTAAAAAAACAAAATGGGGGGGGGGTAAAGGTTTTGCACACCTCACACGGGACAGAAAATAAAAGGTGGCTCTTGTTATTTGTGATAGCTCTGCTGTCACAACTCAGGATGCTGACAGTCAACTGAAGTCATTTATCAACACAGATTCACAGAACTCTAATTTGCAAGTACTTGTATAATGCAACAAGCAATTATAGCTCACTTGAAATAAAGATTTTACTGAAAAAATAATGTAAAGAAGAAAAACATCTGTAATCAATAGCACAGGAACTAAGTACTATAAATGGTAATATTGAGTTGTGAAGGTCATCCCTTTTATTTCAGCTGAAGGAGAAGTGGTTTATGAGGAAGTGCTTTAGATTTAAGGGTAGAAGTGGCAAAAAGTGCTGAGTTCAGAAGAATGTTAATTGAAAACACGAGACCTGCCTTGAAAAGGTTTTTTTTTTTTTTTTCCCAACCTCCCCATGGAGCACCCACTCTAAAGCTGTCTTAACAGAGAAGAAATAAAAAAAGAATTTGATGCGGTTTTTATTTCTGTTTTTTGGCATGTATGTTAATATGTTTCAACTCTTAAAAAAAAAAAAAAAAAAAAATCTTCAGAAGTTTGGATGGTGCAGTGGAGAAATCAAGGAATCAAGGGTCTTCGATGTCCAGGAAATCTTTTTTGGGTGGTGCGGCGCCTCTGTACCAGGCACACGAGTCATCACTCCTCTTGATACAAGCAAAGTGTTTGGCCTGCTCTCCGTTGACCAACTTCTCAATGATCCAGTCCGTCCAAAGGCACTCTGTGGGGGTGCTGATCATGCAAGGGACGGAGGTGCAGCGGGTGATCTGAGGATCAGAGAGGGCAGAAAGATCAGGAATGGAGAGAGGACAACAACAGAAAACCTCACGACAACAGACACACAAAAGTAACGATTTCTCTTTAAAAAAAAAAAAAACAACAACAAAAGATTATTGAAGTAAGATTTCAGAAAAAAGTGACTTGAGTTTTATATTCAATTAAATAATAAATGTGCAAAGTATTTATTGGAAACATTAGTTTTTTCAGTGGATGTCTTTCTTTTTTTGGTTCCAAACATTTCTAGGAAATAAAGCCTGGACAGAAAATCTGTTGTTTCTCTGAATCTACTCTGGTTTCCTTCTCTTTTCTATTTTTGCATTCACTGCTATCTTCATCAATTCATACATTAAATGATGGCAACATAGATGCATTATTTATTCTCTGTGTAGTTTCAATACAGTTGAAACAAGTTATGGTGCAAAGATTTTTTTTTTTTTCAAAATTCCAACTTTAATGAATCAAAAGTACACATTTTCCCTAAGATGCAGAGAGTGAGAAGTTCAAAAGTTGTCATATAAGTATACACCACCTTGCACTCGCATCCTGTTTCATAACGCTGAATCAGGTTCTTCTTTTGGGTGGCGCTCAGTTCCTCCCAGGGCTCCATGAAGTCGCACAGTGTCACATGCATCGTCCCATCATTCTCCAGCTTACCTACAGCAGAAGAGGAATGATTTTAGGAAACACACCAAGACAGTTTTATACACTGCAATCGATAATGTTTGTAGAAGTTACCTGTGATAAGATACTCCTTTCTGCCATTAGTCTCCAGAGTCACTCCACACATTGCAGAGGTGGGAGCAGTGTAGATGGCATCAATATCCTGATTGGGACCTTTAAACATCTGAAATTCAAACACAACCAAAAACATATTCAGTCCCCTTTTGTTTTCCCCATGCCGGCTCACGCCCAAGTCAAAATTATAAATGTTTTATCTTAAATACCTTGATCTGTTTGATCTCATACTTGATGCGTTTGATGGGATTTCCATAGATGTCATTGCCAGAGTCAACCTCCTCTGTTCCAACTACTTTTGCTCTGATCACTGAAAAAAGAAAAAAAAACAACTCAGTTGAACAAACACTATATTGGAAGACACCATTTCAAAGGGAAGCTCCATTGTTGTCTTGAGAGAACTGTATCTGGCTGTATCTGATCTAAGCCCTGCCCAGGTTTGGCATGCTGGAGTTGGCCACAAACACATTGCTGTGGCTTGGATCTGTGGAGTCTGCATGTGCCAGGTGCTGGGAAGACAGAGGCACATGAGTGTTTCATCAGCTGCAATCAGAGGGAGGAATGTGTGCTGCCTGTTTCCCAGGTTCCTGAGCCGACACAAGAGGAAGCCAGTCAGCAATCTTTAAAAAAGCTGAACTAGAAGGCTCCGCTCGCCTCCAGGCCTCTATGCCGACCTGCCTCACTGTCTGGATCGAGGTGCTGACATG
>OMNM01002351.1:5900-29425 GCA_900302745.1 Parablennius parvicornis | reverse complement strand
CACACCTCCTCCAGGCCTCATCATTTCCCTGCAGCTGCTGCGAGGTGAGCTGGAGCAGATCAGACGGGAGAACCAGGCCGTGTTCAACAGGGCCTTGGCGCTCACACGCAAACTGGGTTTCCCGGATGTCATCCTGCCAGGTGAGGAGGTGAAGAGAGGAGGTGGAAACTTGAGGAATGTGGCGAAGGTCGCACAGGGAAGGAAAGATTGAAACGCCAAGAAGGAGGAAATTAAAGTCAAAGAAAAGAACAGATTGAACAAGAGTCTAATATAAGTTGATTTTAAGACATTATCGGCTGTATTAACATATACAAGTACATTTAGCCTGTTTGATCTGTTATTGGACGGCTCTGGTACGTCTTCCACACCTGGCACTTTGTAAACTCTGAGTTTAGTTACTCCCCTTCCAGAGAGATCAGCATGTAGGTCAGGTGCTGAGGCCTTCAAAGATAACTCAAAGACAGAGAGGGGGAGAGGTGTGTTTATTTCGGAATATTTCATCAGCTGACATTGCAGTGTTTTGTGTCTACTGAGAATCTATAATCCGCTCCACTCCTCTCCAGTTAGCCTGAAATACCTCCCAATATCAGTTCGTGTGAGTCATCTGTCCCCAAGGAAATGACTTGGATATAAATAACTATAATCTGATTTTATAAATAACTGCAATATCTGCCACCGATATTTATTTCATTAATCACTGACCTCATGAAAGGTGCTGAGGCAGACGTGAGCAGCAGTGTGTTACAGCTCAGCAGGGTCATTTGAATGGAGTGGTGACATCTTAGTCCAGCACGCTGAGGCTTAATCTATGTGGACCACTCGTGGTTCATCTGTGGAGCAGAAGCTGACAAGGACATTATGAACTCATGAACATCATCTGGGAGTTGTTTGTTGTTGTGGTCAGGGATTTTCTGAGACGTTGCTGTCTTCCTAATTTATCTTGACGTTCTTCTAACGCCATATGTCTTGTTTTTTTTTTCTTCTTCATTTTCATTTCCTGCCACAGCCATAAAAGTCTCGACACGACTTTACTTTGTAGGAAGTAGTGATCTCCTGGATAAATCAGTAAAATAGTCAAGTTCCTGCTTTGTAATTGTCCTATAATGTAGGTGACACACGCAACGACCTGTACCTGACCCTGGAGCGGGGGGAGTTTGAGAGGGGCGGCAAGAGCGTCCAGAAGAACATCGAAGTCACTCTGTATGTGCTCTATGCCGACGGGGACACTCTCAAAGTATGACACGCACGCATATGACGTATTTTGTGCCGTCTCATCAGCGTGTGAACGATGACGAGCGTAACCTTCCTTCCTTTTGCAGGACTGCATCAGTTTGGGCAGCGGGGAGCCCAACACCTCTGAGTATCGTTCCTTTGTCCTGTATCACAACAACAGCCCTCGGTGGAGCGAGATGGTCAAGCTGCCCATTCCTATAGACCGTTTCAGGGGATCTCACCTGCGCTTCGAGTTCAGACACTGCTCCAGTGAGTCAGCAATGCAACCCAGTGGCGATCAGACCCTCCGTGCACAGTTTTTATGAGGACAGATTGGATCTCTCTGTGAGCTACGCTGACGTTTGTGCAGTGATTGTATGTGTATGATGCACTGTGTTGTGACGTGCTTCCTTTCAGCTAAAGACAAAGGGGAGAAAAAACTCTTCGGATTTGCCTTCACTCCTTTGATGAGAGAAGATGGCACCACACTGTCAGACGAGAGTCATGAACTGTATGTGTACAAGGTATGAACTCATCAAAAACAGTGGAGGTCTGGTGCTTGTTTCTGTGTGTCATTTCAACTGAAAACTTTGAAGACACACTTTATTGGTTAAGTAATTGACTCTTATGTGCCACATGATGCTGTAATGGTTTGCACTTCTGCCGCAGAGCAGAGTTTGAGTCTGATTGGAGGTCTCTTTGCGTTGAGTTTGCATGTTCTCCCTATGCAAGTGTTGAGGTTTTTTTTTTTCTTCAAATACTTTGGTTTTCCAACCATCTTACAACCTTCACAAATCTCATTTGATCTTCCATTGTCCATCCTGCAGTGTGATGAAAATGCCACCTTCAGTAACCAAGGCCTGTACCTGAGCCTGCCCTGCTGTAAGGAGGACTTCAATAGCTGCCCCAACCTGCCGGCTAACCTGCCCTTCCAGAGAAGCCCCAAAGAAACCTTCTGGGTTTCCACGATACTCTGCTCCACCAAGCTCACACAAAATGGTAATCCAGCACACGCTCCCCTTTGATTTCGTCCTGTTTGATTTGATTCCACTCAGATTGGTTTTATTTTGTTTTCAGTGGACCTTTTGGCTCTGCTGAACTGGAAGGCCCATCCAGACAGGGTGTTGGACATACTCGGACGACTTCGTCAGATCAGTGGAGAGGAGATTGTCAAGGTCACTGACTTCATATTTATTAAATTATGAGAAGGATTTGAAGTCTGTCTACTATTCTTTTTGAGCTTTTATCAAAAAAGTAAGAAAGCACCAAAAACAAATCCTTAATCTCTACCTTTACAGCATTTTGAATGAGATTGGAATGAGATCATCATGGAACATACTTTCCTATTTGACTGAAGGGGCTATCCATTTTTTCTGTCTTTCTTATATCTATTTTAGTAAGCTGTAAAGTCTTTCATGTGATGGTCTTTTTGAGATTTTTCTTTTTTTTTCTACACAGTTCTTGCGAGATGTCCTGGATACGCTCTTCTGTCTTTTAGATGACAACACTGATAAATACGGACCGCTGGTTTTCCAATCACTGGTAGGAATTCAGTGATTGTACAAGTGATTGTAGGTATATATCAGAGGATGTAAAGGAGCTTTTTAAAAGGAGGTCTGTGCTTTTGTGTTCAGGTGTTCATCATAAACCTGCTTAGGGACAGTCGCTTCTACCACTTCAGACCTGTCATGGACGCCTACATCCAAAACCACTTTGCTGGAGCTCTGGCCTACAAGTATGACATTAGTTCATCAAACATAGAAACCTGATGTGAGGCTGCAGATGATGACAGTTTTTAACTTTTGCCTGCAGGGAACTGATTCGATGTCTTAAGTGGTACATGGACCGCTCGGCTGAGGTTGTCCGGCAGGACCACATACAGGAAGCCATGAGGGTAAAGTATCACACTGACTTCCTCCTGGGTTGGTCCTGGCTCCTCCAGTAAGGATTAATTGGCGTGGTCAAACAGGAGTGCTGATAAAGAGTAATGTGACACCATTTCAGGCATCAGGAAGGAACTTCCTGCTTGGAGAAAAGCTAATGAAAGGAAGTCATCAAAACCCCCTGCAGATATTGATGTATCGAGTACGCTCTTTGAATTTCCTTTGTGATGCAATCATGTGTGGAGATATTCTTTTTCAAAGCCTGATCGGTAACATTTCTTGAGCGTATTGATATTCAACCTTAAAGCGATAAGACAAGGACGCCCGCTGAGCCGTCATTTCTTCTACACCCAGGCACTGGAGTATCTGTTCAAGTTCATTGTGCAGTCCCGTATCCTCTACTCGAGAGCCACCTGTGGGATGGAGGAGGAGCAGTTCAGAGCCAGCATCCAGGAGCTCTTCCAGTCAATTCGCTTTGTCCTGAGTCTGGACAGCCGCAGCTCGGAGAACCTGGTCTTCACGCAGGTCAGACTGTTCGCACAGCAACGCCGCTCAGGAAACGCTCCCAATCTCGCCTGCTCAGCCAGCTGTGGCCTTTCAATCTTCTGTTTTTCGTTCGAATTTATCATGATCATTTTTGTTTGGCTGATTGATTTCTTGATTTATTCGTTGTCATTTTTCATTGTTTTATTTTTTTTTTTTGTGCCTTCTGTCATTAACGCTTCATTCCTTGACCCATCCTTGGCTTGATCTTGGACAGTTTAGGGGTGTGAGCAGTTGCATGCCTTTCTCTGAAAATACTGCTGGACTATCGTCCTTCTCAGTAAGTTACAGCGCCCCCCTGTGTTGGTCCCACTTTGCACCAGATGCTGTTCGACCACCAGGCTACCCAAACATAATGATGCTTTCTTAAGCTACTCGTATGCATGACATTGCAGGTTATCATTCAAAAAATAAGTACCTTTACAATATTTATAGCCATATTGATTTGGAATTATTTTGGTTTCTGTCTCTGTCATTTCAGACACTATAATGTTTTTTTATTTTTACAAATTCTTTATCTAGTTTTTTTACCATTTCATGTGCCTATTTGGTTTAAAACTACAAATTCCTTCTCTGTGTCCACTGTTTCCCCTCCCAAGGCGGCACTGTTAAACAGCTTCCCTGATATCTTTGACGAGCTGCTGCAGATGTTCACTGTTCAGGAGGTGGCTGAATATGTCCGGGGCACCCTGGGGAGCATGCCCAGCACTGTGGACATTGGTCAGTCCATGGATGTGGTCAAACTGCAGTCCATTGCTCGTACAGTGGAGAGTCGCCTCTTCTTCTTCCCTGGTGAGACCAATTTATGACATAACAACACATATAGACCAAATGAAATACGGAAATGTGACGTTTTAGGACTTTTTGTTAATGTTGACTTGCACTCCTTCCTCAGAGTCTCGGAGTATTTTGCTGCCGGTGGTTCTGCATCACATCCACCTTCATCTGCGCCAGCAGAGGGAGCTGCTCATTTGTTCTGGGATCCTGAGCAGCATCTTTTCCATCATCAAGACAAGCTCTATGGTATATAACACTGCTCTATACACATCTTCAAGAGACTTGATTAACACAAGAGTGTAATTAGTTGGTCGCGTGAGTGTGTCTCTCGCTCTCTTGAACTCGCTCTTGCTTTTCAGGAGTCTTCTGTTCAGGAGGAGGTGGAGATGATGGTCGAGAGCTTACTGGATGTGCTGCTGCAGACTCTGCTGTCCATCATGAGCAAATCTCACTCTGTCGAGACGTCCAGAGGACAACGTTGTCCCCAGTGCACAGCTGAGATAACGGTGAGCTTCCACTCCGAGAGCCTGTTTGATGGAAAATAAGAAAATAGTGACATTTCTCTTTAGTTGATCAACGTTTCTGTATACGTGTTCTCACATGTGGTTTTCCTTGGTGCAGGGGGAGTATGTTTCCTGTCTCCTTTCTCTGCTCAGACAAATGACAGAGATCCACTTTCACCATCTTCTCAACAACTTCCACAGCAAAGAAGAGCTGAAGGTGAGATGCTCTCAAAGTCTCAAAGCTGAGCATTTTGCTTATTACATACCTGCACTGCATCCTCTCTCAAATGTATTCCTCTGCAGGAGTTCCTGCTCAAGATTTTCTGCGTGTTTCGCAACTTGATGAAACTGACTATCTTTCCCCGAGACTGGAGCGTCATGCGGCTTCTAACTAGTCAGTGAGTCTGCCTTTTCCCATTTCTGTCATTCAGTCTTTGTCCCGGAGATGGTAAGGGAATACAGCCAACCATTAGATCAGGCTCTCTTTAGATAATCCTGCTCTGAAGGTGACGCTTGTGTTGCAAATTTTTTCATCTATTTTTGGCACCCCAGCTCATTTTGTAAGCTGACAGTGTAATGTTTGCTTTTTCTGCAGTATCATCGTATTGACAACACAGTTTCTGTCCCCGGCGCTGCACAAGAACTTCTCAGAGGCAGATTTTGATTTCAAGGTGTGTGTCGGGCTGCCGTCTTGACACCAAAATGTCACCGTACTTTTCAGTTATTAGTTTTGTAAAAACTTGTAAAGTGAAAATGTGATTTCATGGACTTGTACTGATTGTTTATGTTTGTTTTCAGGTGTGGAACTCCTTTTTCAGCCTCACTGTTCTCTACATCAACCAGCCCAGTCTGCAACTGGAGGCTCTCAGCCCCGCCAAGAGGAAGAAAGTCCTCGACAAGTCCGTCACTGCTCTCAATTTAATAATTTATATATATGGTATATTCATTTCACTTTTCAACGGTTTGTAAATCTCTTTTATTCCATTTTGTTTATTTACAGATACGGGGATATGAGAGTTATGATGGGGTATGAGCTCTTCAGCATGTGGCAAAAACTAGGTGGGTCCATTTCTTCACATAGATTCACACATCAGTGAGACACCAGCCTTCAGTTTTGTGTTAAATCTTTGCAAACAAATCCATTTCTCAATGTGATTCATGTGATCCAGGTGACAACAAGCCCCACTTCATCCCAGGAATGATGGGTCCATTCCTCGGGGTCACCCTGGTGCCTCAGATTGAGGTTCGAAACATTATGATCCCAATTTTTCACGACATGATGGATTGGGAGCAGAGGAAAAATGGGAACTTCAAACAGGTCACTACATTGCTAAACGCAGATAGTGCGCAGCAGTAATGGACGACTCTTTGTCACAGGCCTTTGGCTGAATGTGTGTGTGTGTTTGTGTAGGTGGAGGCAGAGCTGATGGATAAGTTGGACAGCATGGTGTCGGATGGGAAAGGCGATGATAATCACAGAGAGCTCTTCAGCCTGTTGTAAGCATCAAACCTGCAAAGTGTGATGCAGAACAATGCTGCTCTTTAAGTGTTTTCTTCTAAAGTACTTCTATTCCTCTTTGCTATCACACTCCAGGACCCAATTGTTTGGTCCATACCCAAGGTGAGGTGTGATCTCTTCACATTTATGACTAAGACACAGTTTGATTCCTGTCAGCTGGCTTCCTGTGATCACCACCGTCAGTAAGAATGTCTGACTGTGTCTCTGCAGCCTGCTGGAGAAGATCGAGCAGGAGACCTGGAGAGAAACGGGAATCTCCTTTGTCACATCAGTCACAAGACTTGTTGAGCGATTGTTGGACTACAGGTATGCTATAATTAACCTGCCCATCCTATTTCACTGGATTTATATCTTTAAGTTGCAAAGTGGTGAACTTTCTTTTTTCTTAAATTTTTCATCATAGGGACTGTATGAAAGGAGACGAGATGGAAAACAAGAAGATTGGTGGGTCTGTCAACCTCATGGTGAGACATTGATATCAGCTTCTATAATCACAGGTTTATGAATCGTTTCACATATTTCTAAACATTTGCTTTTTCTATTCAAATGCAGAATTTTTACAAATCCGAGGTGAACAAAGAGGACATGTACATCCGTTACATTCACAAGCTGTGCGACCTGCATCTCCAAGCAGAGGACTTCACAGGTAACTGTGAGGACGCATGGTTCAGGCTCTATTTCACCTGTGAGGGCGTAAAACGGAGGAGCAAACTGTGAGTTTTATTCATGTCTCGACATGGATTCAAGCTGCTTCAGAGTTCAGCCTGATTAGAGATTGAAGCACAAAAAATTACGAGTCTCTTCGGTGTCAAGCCATTTTGAGATGAAGATTTTTTGAGCTGTTTTTCTTTATTACTGCTCAGCAAAATGCTCCAAGCAGCAAGAAGCTGTATAATTAGATCATTTGAGGCAGGTACTTCTTTTTTTTGCCTGCTAGTTTCACAGCTCCCAGTTTATTGGTATAAATCACAGCACACTGTTTTTATCTTTCTGCTGGTTTTAGATGCTTCAAGCAGCCACATTTTCACTGGTGAAATTTATTCAGACGTGTGTGAACTGGTGCCATGTGCAGACTGACACTTATATCATGAGCAGACATCAAATAAAAGAGGGTATCTAAAAATATTCCTGTGCACGGTCTCTTTAAACGTGATTTTTCTGCTCCTTTTCTTTCATGAAACGGTGTAGTGAGCTGACTTTTAGCAGTTTAAAGAAGTATTCTGGGGGTATTATCTTATGAAAACTGGTGAAACTTCTCTACTTCAGCCTGGTTTCATTGTTAGCCACAGATGAGGAAAATAATAGACAAGAAAATGGTGGGCTGACAGAGGTTTGGAAGCTTAATATCGCACAAGACTTTAGAGACACCCTTAGGTAAATATCAGGTAGAGATAATTATATGCTGCTTTCAGTGAGACTTAGGGATGTTTCTTGATTGTCTTTAATGTGATCAGCCTGTGTTGTGTTTTGTAATTCCGGCATTTCTAACACATTTTTCTGTCATAACTGAGAAAGAGAGGAGAGTTGCAGATCATTTTAGGTTTCATAATGCCACTTTCAGTCATCTCAACAAGAAACACTTCAAGTTGTTAACTTGTGTATCTTGGTAAATGTTTCCAGTGCTCACATTTTACTCACATTCATCAACACTGCTGACTATTCTGTGCGAATAAATGTAGCAAAATGTGACTAATTGAACTTTATTCATCACTTACGTAATAGAAACAACAGGCAGCTGGGCGGATAATTAACACGTGTCTCAGTGTCCTGCAGAGATTCAACATATGGTTTCTGTGTAAATCACTTTCTAATTTTAAAGAGATAACTCAGAGGTTTGATCAGTGGACTTCATTGTGGCAGCCACAAAGTTATAGTTTCAATTTATTCAGTAAATGTAATCATTGCGCCTGGTGCTCTAGAGTCTTCTCATAGTAGTGCTGCACTGTGGTAAAGAACTGAGAATATATCTCTGCAGGAGAGGTTCATTCTACATCCGAGTACACAGCATCTTCTAGATTTTATTATGTCCTGCATTTGTATGGTTAATAAAATAATTATCTAACTTCCAAATATAGACTGCAGCACTTTCTGTGGGTTTATCATCTCTACTGGTGAAATAGCATTAATCACATCAAGTGTGGTTCATAATTGGGTCCATCAGTTATTAGTCTGATGAGGAAATCTTATCAATCCTACCTGCACCAAACCAAATACGAAGTGGAGATCACTTGTATGTTTATTGAGGGTAGTAGGGGCTTTTAGAAGTAAGATGAGTAGTCACAACAGTTCTGAATTAAAGCACCTTCGATTTATTAATATTCTTAGTCAGACGGGAAAGGTTAAGTAACAGACAATGTGGGGATTCTCAAGGTGAATGCAAGACAAAACATGACATGAAAACTACAAGAACAAAAGACAAAGTGAGGAACCCACTTCTATCCACAGAGGGAGTTTTAACAATTTTTTAAAGAGTTTCAGACACATAGAGAGACATATCACATAATGACCTGGACATAGACCAGATCAAACTAAAACCAGAACATGATTCAGATTCAACAGATAAGAACATAACGTCACTAAGATCAGACAAAACAAAGTCAAATCATGTAAAGTAAAATCTCAGATGTTCCTCTTAAATGTCACTTATTTCAGATAAGTATCACAAACTACCTTTTATTTCGGGTCAGTTCAAAAATAATAAGGTAAAGTTACACTCTTACACCCATACTGTGAACTATATCGATCCATCACCTCCACGCACATGCACACGCACACACACTCACACACTCACACAAACACACACTCACACACGCAAGCCTCTTTTCTGCTAAACATTCTGTTGCTATTAGCAACCGCTACTGACTGAGTACCAAAGCAACTTAACTGACAATATTATTTCCTCCATTTTGTCAGATCTGTGAGCAGGAAAAGATTGACAGTCAGTACGCACACACTCTTTCTTTGCAGGAATAATATGGTGCTGCGCCCCTGTGTTTTTAACTTTAACCTTGAACTTAACCTTTTCAGACCTGGAGAGATGTTTGTGGGTCACACTTCTTCAGAATTTGGTTTATTTCTCGACTTGATGAGCACTTCCTTTATTTATTTTTTCATTTTATATGTTAAATCTGTTACATTTTTGCATGTCACTGATAAGTGGGATTAAAACACACTCCCACAATTCTAATTTGTGCAAACTCACATCTAAATAATGGTTAACATTTGCTGGCATTACTCTTGATGATGACTTTTTACATTAATTTAGTTATACTATTAGAATTCATATAAGAGTTTTTTAATAATCTAATTGAAATGGAGTATTTTATTTTTAGTAAATATTACCTTTAAGACAATGCAAAACTCTTCTACTAGAATTGAAAAGAAAACTGTCTTTCTTCTTTAACACATCTTCATATTTTTTAATTCTACAAAACTGTTTCTATTTTTCGTTTTCCTAGTTTACTCACATTTAGGTCTGGATATGAAATTAACCTATATTGCTTTATGCTGTCTACACTCAGCCCAAATAGACCTGGAGGGAAGTGGATTTTGTACGTTGACATGTATGTTTGACAGCTTTCATGATTAGTGAAATAATGCATTGACTTGCATGTGCAGCTCTTTGTCCCAGTCAGGATACATTTAAGGGAAATTTATAGAAATAGAATTTAAAAAAGGTTATAATCCACATGGGAAAAGACAAAGGTACATCACCCCGCAGCACACAGATGTCCTCAGTATTTAAGGTTTGCATACAAATATTAACACTGGTCATAATGGGTTAAAAAGGCCCTGCAGAGGTTTTTTTTTTTGTCTGTAAACAAAGGAAAAGCAGTGTTTACTTTCAGTGTTACCAAAATAGCAGTGTGTATCCCTGAGGGCTGCAAACAATATCAAAAGGCTTTTTTTCATTGTTTTTTTTGTTTTTTTCCAGTGCAGTATTATTTATAGCCACAATTACGAGCTTGTACCTCAGCTCCGTCTCCACGTTGACATGTTATAGGAAATTATGACAGATATGAACACATAAATGCTGATATGAAGGACAAACAGCTGCACACAGAAAATCAGCACCGTTGGGTTTCTAAATGTCTGAAACTCAACATGGATCTTAAATGTTGAACTTTTGTTTCATCTGTATCTTTGATCTATCTCTCCATCTGTAATCTTTATTGCTTAATTTGTGGTCCAGTGCTGTTTTAGTGATTTCAGAGTTACCTCCAAGGCAATCAGCCATCTCAAACCTTTATTAAAAGTTGCCGCCGCACATACGCCTCTACATGTGCAGCAGGAGGACGAAGATAGATGCCGCCAAATTTAACACTTTTTCCCTTCCGAATCAGCAGTCTGGCCTCCATCTCTGAAGTGCAATCCTTGTAAAACTCACACCTTGCACACATTTGTGTTTTTAATGTTTTCAGACATGATATTAATTTGAGGATTGCTCCAAACAGTCTGTAATGGAGACTAAGATGGGCTGATGTGGCTTGAAATGTGCAGGTGCTTTTTGCACCTCTGGCCACCATTACAACGAAGCGCAGTCACCACGCTTGGGGCGGCTTGTGTCACACACCATCTGTTCACTAAAATTGGGCCCAAAATGTCTGGAAGCTTTGGGTTCATCACTGAGGCCAGACTGCACAGATTGTTCAACATCTGCAGCTTTGTTACAAAGCAGGCAATCACACTGTTTTTTCTTTTTTTTTTCTGTCCCCCTTTTCAATAACAGAGGCGGCGTTCACCCTGCTGTTGTACTGGGAGCTGCTGCAGTGGGAGGACCGGCCCCTCAGGGATTTCCTCCACTACCCGTGTCAGAGCGAGTGGCAGCGCAAGGAGAACCTGAGCCGGAAAATCCTCCACTACTTCAACAAGGGCAAGGCCAGTGACTGATTTTATCGCTTTGGGTTTTACGCGCACGTTCTTGCTGATTTTAAGAGAGTAATCTCTCCTCGTGGTGCATTGGGTTAACTTTTGACCTCACATGTGGGGGACCTCGGTCCCAGAAAGACAAATCTACACTGCAAATTGGAATGACTTCCTCTGGTGACCCCTTTAAAGATGGAGCAGCAGAGTGAAGACTTACTATGATTTATGTGGATATGAAAGCCTGAATCCTCTGCTTGAAAACATTGAGGGAATGAATGAATATCAAGAGTCTGCACTGCACAAGAACAAAATAAATCAACTGCTATTTTTTTTCCCTCAAATTTTTGTTCTTATTTTTATGATTAAGGGGCTGTTTGTTCTCATCTCAGTGCAGCTGTTACTAGGCATCATTACATTTTGCCCTAAATTAACTTAGGAAATGAGGCTTTTTAATCTCTCATAATTCATGTTTTTACAATGTTCAAAAACCCATAGTAATATTCTATGAACAAAAATAATCTTTAAAATTGCTCTTGTGTGCACCTGTTGGACAAAAATGTAAATTGTCTGAAGAAACATGAAACTGTTTGACCCCCAAAGCATAAAATACAACAGTTTTCAAGTTTTCAACATTTACAAAAAAAATATTTCTCATATGTAAGGAGCATACAGGAGATAGAAGGTACTGGAGGGAGATGATCCACTGTATTGACATTTAGATAATAAACAAGATTATATAATTCTTTACACTGATCAATTTGCACAATAAGATTAAGTAGCAGGAGGATTCTGTCCAAAATCTTCTAATTTTCACCTGCTTCAAGTTCTTTTCTTTTCCAATCCTGTTCTATTAGCTAATCATAAAAATGTATAGCCTCTATCACCGTATAGGCTCAGGAAGTGTATCAGGTGTAAAACGTAAGCCAAATCAAACGTGCAGATCACATGATCCACAGTGGCGACCTGGGAAGAGACACACCTCTCATCCTTGTAACTGCAGCCTGATAAATATCATTCGAGGCTAAATATTGATTTGCTACTGCGAAAACAAATGTGCAGCTTTTGCACACAGCATAATACTTGGTGAGGGTCAGATGTCTGTTCAAATGTGATTTGCTCTCCGGTATCATTCCTCCCTGGCTGGTATTCATCCAGAAAATTAAATTAGTGGACCGGTCTCTGTGCTTTGGTGAGGACAATACCCTCCTGATGCTCTGAGCAGAGAAGCAAATGAAAGTGGCCTACTTTATGAACTCTTAGTCATCTCGTCTTTATATTGCTCTGCGTCTATTAAAAAGAAGAAGAAGACACTATTGTGAAGCTTGGGAATAGTGTTCTGCTGTTGCGCTCATTAAAGTTAATGCAGGACAAACACAAATTGCATGTTTTAGGACCAAGCTGCCAGTCAGGGAGGCCGGTGGATCTGTGGCTGGACAAAAGGAGCAGCCTTCATAGTCTACTTTACATTATATTGCAAAACCTTTTCGTAATTACTTGTTAATATACATAAGTCACCTTCATAAACTAACACTTAATATTATTACAAGTTTGTCAAAGGACTGAATCAAATACAAATGATTTAAGAAATATAAATTATGCTGGCTTGTGATTTAGGCTGCATAAAATGGACTAAATCACACACATAAGCTGTTATAATTTTTGGGTAAAATGACATTATTTTTTTATTTGAAAAAGTAGAATATTTTTTTACCAGAGGAGAAATGAAGAGCTTCATCAAGAGAAAAGGCACCCTGGGTTTTCTTGGTTTGTTGAAGGCAAGGCCTTCCTGCTTGTTTTAACCTTTCATATGACAGATCATCAAATGGAATAGGCTGTTATAAATCATGTATTTCAAAAGAAAAACAAAAAAGTTAAGTCTTATCGAGTTTGGGACTCATTTATGATTTATAGCACAACCTGACTAATGAGGAATGAATGAGTTATTATTTTGAAACTTTATTTAATTGATATAATTCACACTTCTTTTGTAATTTTTATAGATATGTATAAATGTAACCACCATAGTTAATAACTTCTTTCCTGGTCATATTTGTGTGACTTTTACCTCCACAAATAAATTAGATATCAATGAGTCTTTGACTTGTAGATGTAACTGTTAGACGTTTATTGACATTGCTCACTTTTGCAACTTTACATTTGATCGTACATTCTCCTTAATATGAACAAACCCACCCCTTGTTTTAGTGAATTCACCCCTTATCTTGTTTCTCTATCTGACTCTTCAGTGCTGGGAATATGGCATCTCTCTGTGCCGGGAGCTGGCCTTCCAGTACGAGACTTTATATGATTACCAGAGCCTCAGCTGGATCCGGGTAGGTGGACTCATGCATACTCGTTGCTCTTATTATGAAACAGACATCCTGTGTGATGCTGGGAGCTGAGATTTTCATCCCTCGGTTATTGTCGGTGTGAACTCTGTGTAGCATCAAACACAATGTCCTAATTACCTGCGCTCGCCTACACTCGGCAGGAAACGCAGACGACTCAGTAATGTGTGTGATTAAGTCATTATTCAGCAGGGCTTTCTCACATGTGTGTCTTTGTGTCACAGAAAATGGAGGCCGCATACTACGACAACATCATTGAGCAGCAGAGAATCGAACCGGAGTTCTTCAGAATGGGATTCTATGGCAGGAAATTTCCTTTTTTCCTCAGGGTAAGACGTTTCCACATCTCGCATTATCTTACCGGTTAGGATTGTGCTGATGTGGTCAGAAGTTCATCAAGCTGCAGAAAGATATCCTGTCAGCAGGATGAAGCAAAGCTGATCCCTCGGCCATGTCTTCATCTCAATGACTGAAGATTGTAAGGTGTAAAAGTTTATTCTTTACAGAGGAGTACACTTCTTAACTACCTGTATCCACAGGTCAAAGTCAAAAGTCCTAATAATGAAGCAAAACAAAACCAGGTCGTTTTACCAGAATCAGCTTCTGTCATATACACGCAATATGTTTGTACTTACAGCTGGATAAAGATTTTATTCACTCATCTCCATCACTGCCATGAGTTTACCTGCCACCAACTCCACCGACTCACACACAGGGATCGCTATATTTCACGCCACGCAGAAATCTTTAGTTCAATGCTGGACTTGAAAAAGTAGCCAAATATATAAATTTTAAAAAATCCAATCAATCCAATGTTGAGGGCATTCAAGAAGAAAAGACTAGCAGTAATTATTGCCCTGTTACACGTTGAGCTTGAAAAACCCTACACTCATGAAAGATGTATACAGATTTTGGTTAAAAAGCATGTTTGTTTTATCATTCACATATTTCTTTTTTAAATCATCATTTCATCTCAAAAACTGGAAAATGCCTGAGACACGTCCATCATAGAAATAAACCTTCCAATGTTGACCTGAAAGTCTAATCAGGATTACAGCTTCAGTTTGCTACTTTTTCATTCATTTTAGTTTGTTGGTGAAAATCGAAACAACGCAAAATCCAAAAATGTCAAAGTGGAATTTTTTTTAAGTTCACCATTTTTTGGTCACATTTACCAAATGGTTTGCATCATACCAAAACTTTAATTTGAAACATGATTACATTGCAGCAGATAGTATCATAATATATACATAATATAGAGAGATGGTATCAAATGTCGGCAAAAATAATGAAAAACCCGGTGGCCACTTTTCTGGGGTTAAAGGATGTCACACAAAAAACAACCCACATTTCTCTCTACAAACACTGAGTAAAATAAGTGGAAACTTCATTCAGCTAACAATACACATCAGTGTAACAACGTCAAGATAAATTCTATTACTTACGATCGAGAAAATGATTTGCATAATAAAGTGACGTGAGCATAATGCTCACTGCGGTTTTTGTTAAACCGTAGAATTGTTCCCAATAAAGTACAATAGAAATGTCAAATTCCATCACATTTTCTAAAGATTGTAAGTCAGAACAATCGTAATGAAATGATGTAAGATCCCGGAGGAACTGTTTGGCTCTCCTGCGCATCATTTTTGTGTGTGATTTCTCCACCCTTACTGCTCTCATACGATCAGCAGAGAGCCGCAGAGCAGAGCTGCAGTAGCAGGCAGCCTGTGTGACGACAGATAATGTTGGCTGTTGGATGCAGGCAGCAGCTATTTTCAGCACAAAAGCACTAAAAACCCAGAGTGTGCTACCTGCTCACAGCGTTGGAGGCTTGGTGGTGAGCACAGAGACGCAGGTATTTCACCCACAAACAGCTCAAAGGAGGGTGAATATTGATCTCACATTGTGGTGTCCACATCTCTACCCATATTTCATTTCTGCTGCTTGGAGATGAATAAAGAAACAAACTACCGCATGAAATCCAAATCCTTTTATTCATCAGTAAGACTTTTCAAACAAGTAAAGTCGTTTTCACGATACAATGTAGATAAAACTAAAGCAATATTGAATGAAAGCAGAGAGTCTTCCTAATTAATAACCAGCTCAGGTCTTTAGTCGTGTAAAGCAGATTTTCTTCTTCTCTTTGTAGAACAAGGAGTTTGTCTGTCGAGGTTACGACTACGAACGGCTCGAGGACTTTCAGCAAAGGATGCTGGGAGAATTTCCCCAGGCTATAGCCATGCAGCATCCAAACCAACCGGACGACACCATCCTGCAGAGTGATGCTCAGTGTATCCTCAAAATGTCACTTTGGCTAAAATGCTCTAGTTTGATATATATGATGGTGGAAAAGTTTGTAACTATTGGACAGACTGGAGCCACATGTGTAGTTATTTTGAATATATTTTTTTTTATTTTCAGCATTTTTGAAAAATAGATCAAACAACTTTATGAACTGGTCTGTATTTGTACTCGCTCTTCCTCATGACTCGGCTGATATTAAAAAAAAAAAAAAAAAACAGTTCTCTGGAAGCGTTTCCCGTGACTGTCCCTGGTGCTTCTCCCTCCTCTGTGAATATGCATGCACGTCTGTCTTAACTGTCATTTCCTTGACACTCGGCTTCTAGACTTGCAGATCTATGCGGTGACTCCAGTGTCAGACATCTCTGATGTGCCTCAGCTGGAGCGCGTGCCTGAGAGGATCAAGAGTTTCTACCGCATAAACAATGTGAGCCGCTTCCACTACGACAGGCCTTTCCACAAGGGGCCCAAGGACCGCGAGAATGAGTTCAGGGTATGGAGAGCCTCCTCTCACAAACAAACTGAATTCAGATGTAACACTATTGAAGAACACAAAATGGATCAAAATCTGGAAACTGCAATTTATTCATGCATGGCTGTTTTTTTTTTAACAAGTACTTCAGGTGATGTAAGCAGGCGTAACACTGTAACACTCTCTGGTAGCCACAGTACAAGGCCTCCCGCCTTATAATACATTTAAAGTGTGGATAATTTTGAATATTCACTCATAGAACACAAAGTGAAGACAAGCTTGGAAAAACAATGTTATGTGTGGGTTTAGTTTGATTGATCCAATATTTCCTGGCAGTATAAAGACAACACGAAAATGATCAAAAGATTTAGATTTAAATGCTTAAATTAGCATTTTAGGTATATATTATACTTGCTCTAATCATGTCTTTCTCGTTGCCCGTGGTTAAACTGCATTCATGCTGGTACTCATCCAAACATGACTCTTGTGTAACAGCCTCTGTCAGAGTAACTCGGAGTATTCCCAGACTGAACTGCAGGTCTATTAGTCATTATCACTGCAGAATGAAGTAATGTGTCAAGTGGAAAACTTTCAAATCTCATGACTAAAACTGCGCTAGTGTAAAAAAAATAACGAAATAACAGACTCACAGATATTCAGACTTTATCTGTTTATAATGTTGTAGAAACCTCTAAATCAGAGTAGTATTTCCCTCCATAGTGCAGAGATAACACTTTTGATAATATGGAAAGGTTTTGCATTTTGAAGAGTCTTGTCAACAAATCGTAAATATTTAATTCAAGAGAAGCATTTATGAAGATGCAGAGTGGAGCCCTCAATGAAATCCAATGATCTATGCCACTATGCAATAACTGTAACATGTAATTGTAGCTGCATGGTGTCAATTGTCTACAATTCTCTGATAATTGTCTTCTTTTTAGATTTGACGTAATTCACGGCAGCAGTAATAATAAGCTATCCAATATCTTGCTGCTGTATAAGCAGGTTTTTCTGTTTTATAAACCATTAGTCCCTGGTATCATTCCCATTTTCCAAAGCATTATTTCTTGAATTTTAGTAAGTGTGCTCCAATGGCACATGAAGGAAATAATTTGATTTTATTTAAATAAAAAAAAGAATATTATTGAAATAGTACAAAACGAATTAAACTTCATCTTTAATGTAATCTTGAAAAACAGTCATTATTGTTAGTTGTATTTATGACAGATAAATTGTTGAATGACATTAGGTATGATATATTATACCCATTTGTTTCCTTTTGTCCATAGACAGTTGTGCACCATGTAAGAGGTTTTAGAGCCAGTGCTCTTTAGAATTATTCCTCTAGCTTCTTGTTGGAGCTGATGTCTTATATCTCTCTATATGTTAAGATTAAAGTATTGCACCACCATTTTACTCTAGTTGGAAGCAGGAAAGACTTGCACATCAAAATCATATACAGTACAGTATATACATCACAAAATGGCCACTAATGCACTTTGAACATCCGTTCACCTTTTTCTTAACATATTTACATATATCTTACAGTTTATGTCTTCTAAGCACTCTGTAAACCTGTAAAACATTAGAAATAAGTGAGACATGCAGCAGTGAGCTTCCTTTTTAACGAAGCTCCACGGGCAGACTGAAGAAGCCAAGCGAGAATTAATTTCCAGAAAGTCTGAGGTAGTCTGATCCCAGAACTGTTGAGAAGACACAAAGTGTTCAGAAAGACATGGCCTTGTGTCAGAGATTCTCTCGTACTCACTACGTCTAAAAGCTTGCATTGACTTCAATTAGCTGCTGTGTGTAACACACCCTATCTCCAGTGTCTCTGATTGTTCTTCAGCTCAGCACAGTGCTACAAACTCCACTCTGTTTCAGAGACTTGGACCAGACATAACACTGGGGTTTCCTCTGACACAGTAACCCATATATAACCACACAGGACTTCTCTGGAGTGACCCACATGCTATTTTGAAAGCATCAGCCTCTGTCTTTATCTTCCACACATGCTCAAATTTCTTGGTATTCCCACTAAAGGTCTAACTCACTGTTTGGTTTAACAGAGTCTCTGGATCGAGAGAACCACCCTGATCCTCTCCCGTCCTCTCCCTGGGATCTCCCGCTGGGCGGAGGTGGAAAGAAGAGAAGTGGTGAGGAAGTCATACATTCATGCTTCATGTTTTTGTTTTTTTCTCAAGCCTTCATCTTCTCACACTTGTCCAGTTTTGGTGCTTCCTCCTCTTCCATTGTAGCTCAGGGTGCTTGTGTCTTTTTATTTGAAGGTGGAAGTGAGCCCTCTGGAAAATGCCATCTATGTGGTGGAGAATAAGACCCAAGAGCTGCGGACTCTGATCAGCCAGTACCAGCACAGGCAGCATCATGGCAACATCAACCCACTCAGCATGTGCCTCAACGGCGTCATCGACGCCGCCGTCAACGGAGGCATCGCCAGATATCAGGAGGTACCATTGCAGGGAATCTTGGGGACTAAGGAGAGGAGATGAATGATAAAATGTTTACGTGAGTGATCTAAACCTCTCCACTTGTGCTCCACAACAGGCCTTCTTTGATAAGGACTACATCAGCAGTCACCCAGAGGACACGGAGAGGATCACACATCTGAAGGATCTGATGCAGGAGCAGGTCGGACTCCAGTTCAACCGTTTGGAAGGGAACACAATCACATGACGGCTCACTAAACATCCTCTGTTATGAACAGGTGCATATTCTCGGTGTGGGTCTGGCAGTTCACGAGAAGCTGGTGCATCCAGAAATGCGTCCTCTGCACAAGAAGCTTGTTGACCAGTTCCACATGATGAGGACAGGTTTACACCATGTGAGTAGACTCAGGGGTTGATACGGAGCCTCTTTCTTCCAATGTACAAAGTGGAGCCATAAAAATATTTAAAGTAATGTTGACAATATTTGAGATGAATTATTTTTTTAAGTAGATTTGTCCTTGCTGGACAGATCTGTGATGATGACCTGGAGGAACATATCTAAAATAGTTGCTGTGATTGTAAAAGTGAGACCTTTTGTGGGTCCTACTCTGTTTGCATGACCTTTTGAAGTTGAGACTTGTCTTTCACGTTGTGATCTGCAGTGGTTACAATGGACAATTGTTGTAAATGTCATCATCAGAGCAAGATGATAGCACTCCTTTGTTGAACATTTTGGCTCTTGTTTCTGGAAACCGTCATGATTTCCATCTTCATAAATGGTGCTTCCTGATCACCAGGCTGTTGCACAGGCTGCTGTGTGTCTGCATGTTAATGTTTTTAAGCGTTTTCGAGCAGTTTGAATATTCAGAGTAGTATATGGTTGGGTCCCAGCAGGGTGTCCCCGGTGTGGATCGCTTTGGCCCCGCTGGCTGCACAGGGGTCAACTCTCCTCGAGGCATCCTCTCTTCACACAGCCACATGAGCCCTGAGAGCGTGCGCCTCATGCACAGACACAGGTCAGTCATACGCGAAGAGCAGTCAGTCTGCAGGGAAAGACTGTTTGCTCAGGTAGCTTCCAATCGAGTTATTAGAGATAATGCATATTTTACTACATTGGACTGGGCTTCAATCCTCATGAAATGTGTTATGAACATATGGCTTATTCAACCCTTCTGTATTAAAGCTATTCATCTATCCATTATCTATATCCCTTATTCTTGTTCGAAGCAGGCCACAAACTCATAATTGCATTCACATTCCGACTGATGGAAAATTTAGGTTCATGGATTAATCTTTCAGCACTTAATGAGGAGGCGCCACTACCCACTGCCTCATTGGCAGCGCATTTAAACTCTTTTCTGCTGGAGGTAAAGATGGACAGGATGTAAAGCTAGAAGCAATGACGTGATAAGCTGAAAGAGTGTTTACACACCGTCTAACATGGAGTCTGTCCCGCAGCCCTCTGAACCTGCAGGGTTCGATCCGGCACTCTTCCTCCTCCCTCTCCTCCCACACTTCCAGTGAGGCAGGAAACCTCGTCATAATGACCGACGGCCTGATGGGGGAGCACCCCGAGGAGGCTTTACACATGCAGGTAGGATGCAAAGATGTAAGCACACACTCATGGGGTGCAGTCAAATCACATCGGTGTGTATGACGATGAATGATTAAAAGATACTCACAGGAAAACAGGTCATTTCAGGAAACAAACCACCCAGACTGTCTCCTTAATCTTCTTGCTGAGCTCACTTGTTGATGCTGTTTTGTGAGCATGTACATATTATACTTCTCAAAGATACATTCATTCATTTCTATGCTTTGTTAGTGCTTTTATAGTTTTGAATAAATTTGTGTTTTGCAGCCGAGTCCATCTTCCTCCAGCTTGAGCTCAATCCGCTCCAACTCCTCCCAGATTATTAACTCTGCTCCCTCAAGTGCCAGAGGTAAGAAACTGCTTCGGAGTCACACCAGAGAGGAATTTAGTGCGAGATGACATCTACTGTTTTTTGAATTAGTTATATTAATCACAGGTTAAGAGCTATAATAATCACCATTTCCCTCAGCTTTCCCTTTCTTCCTCGCACCAGCAATTTGCCTTTGAACTTAATGTCAATGTCCAGTAGCCCACCGAAACAAAACAATGCAATATAGTACTCAACACAAGAATAAAACATACACCAAACACTTAGAGACGATACCTGGTGGAGGTTATTAAGTCTGCTCAGTCTATAAGGTTCTTCTGACAATTACATGACAACTATGAACTGCTTGTCAGTGAATGAATGAACTAGGATAGTGGTGCGTGTCCCATGCAATGAAATTACATCCTCATAAAAGTTTAAGTTCCTTTAAATTAGACATGTTAAATTAATTGACTTTGTATCATACTTTGCATGGACCCATACAATATTCAAACTGCCTGAGCAGCAGCATTTACATGAGACACTCATTGAAACTCCATTAGACTAAAATCAAAGTGAATTTATATGTAAACCTCTTGATTGCCACTGTCCTATTTTGTAAGTTATATGTAAAAAATACCATAAATAAGACATACCAGTAACTATATATTAAAAAAAAAAAATAATAGTGTCTAGTGGTGCACTTCTTTTATGTGCATGTTGTTTAAATTCAAGCTCAGTTTTCAAAGTGTTCAAAAGAGAGAAGCACTTTGTAACATTGTACATTGAAAGTGTTGCAGGTTGTAGTTGTGTTTTTCACACTTAGAGTCTGAATGCTTTTCCCTTCTTTTCTTGTCCAGGCTCTCCGTCTTTACCCGATAAGGCCAAACACAATCGAGAAGTGATGATTTTGTTGCCGTCTCATCGCGAGAGGGCCAACAACATGTACTACAACATGGCAGAGAATGGACAGGTAGAAGTGAGCCACACTCGGTCAACACGGAAAACATCTCTAAAATGTCCATCATCCTTATCAGAAAGTGAACTCTTTGTTTTTCAGAACAACCACATGCAGCGTGCCTTACTTCAGCAAGTCAGCCCCTGTAAGCCTTGTGCTGATCCCCACATGAACTTACCAGAGAAAGGTAACCTCCAGACAAGCTGAAATCCATGTGCTCCTGTGATGTTTGCAGTGTGTTGATGCAGTTTTTGTTTCTCCTCAGTGTTTCCCAACACGCCCAACAGCTGGAGTCTGGATGGAGAGAACAGGGAGCAGGTGGCCTACATGCCAGCTTCGACCGGAGGTGTTGGGATGCCCCCTGTCCCGCCCAGATCTTTCCCACAAGGTCATTAATATTATTATTTTTGAACTGCTTTTTTTATGTGCTGCCCAGCTCATTGGTCGGTTTGAGTGAAATTATAAAAAACACGTTTATTAAACATGGTACCATCTTCTCACTTTTATTAACTTAACTTGTCCCTGCAGGTCATTTCCTGATGCACTGTGATGCATTTCACCACCAGAACAGCGATCCTCCTCCTGCGCTGCCTGTCCGTTCTCTCCGGAAGGTACAGACAAAACAGACCGTCGTTTCAATCATGAGACACTTTTCAAAGTGCTTGAAAGAGGCTGCTGCATGAAACCCTTCAAGAAAATACAACTTGGCTAAAATGTCGAGCGAAGCAGAAGTCAACAAGAGAATTTCAATCAAAATGCTGAAGATAAAACACGTAGAAGAGCTTTAATTACAAAGACTTCAACTCAATTAATTCCAATCTGTTAAAAGTGGATTTTGAGAATTGCTAACAAAAGAGATAAGACATAAATAAAGTAGATAAAACACCTCTGACTCGACCAGACAAATTGCATATGAGCACATTTTTAAGATTTAAAGATCTCTGTTTGATCTCCACAATCAGATTGTGTTAAAGTGATGCCTGATTGTGTATTCACCATTTAGATTGAATTTGGAAACAACTGCAACGTCTGTACTTAATGTAATCCCCCTCCTGCGCTTGTCCCTGAGCCTTCTGTATTCAGATTAACATCAGTGTTGACAGATGCTGATGATACAGAAACAGTTTTGGGAAACACATTTGAAATGAGGATTTCAGTATTTATATTTTCTAAGCTTTCAAACATGCTCACATTTCTGAAATGATCTGCTCCCACACTGAGACACACTGTCACAACTGAAACGATCAAGAAATACTTAATAGCTGAGACCAAACACACTTGACCTCACAACACACGGATGTGTTTTGTTCTTTCACCTCAGAAAAGCCCCTCTATCTGCCCATTAGTAGCCAAACTCATCGGATTGATGGTTTCATTATGAAAAACAAACTTATAATACAACATTACATCGCAGGACTTTAGTACTGACTGAGATGTGTCAGATTCTATGAACTCACAGAAATCAAGTGAGAAATATAACTGACACATATTCAGGCTATAAATCATAAAATGTGTGAAACTTTTTCATGAAAGTTAATTGGAACATAATGGTGCTGATTGTTTTTAACTTGAAACTTCAAAAAGTCTGTTTAAACATTGACTTTTGGTCTCAACAAGACACTTTGTTTTATTTGCAGTTTATTCAAGTGAAAAACATTCTGTCTTTCTCTGTGTTTCTGCAGTCTCCTCTCCACCCCATCCCCGGCTCCCCGACCAGTCCTCAGTCAGCCCTGGGGGGCAGTAACTCCACTCTGTCGGGCAGCGCCAGCAGTGGTGTCTCTCCCTGAGCGAGAGT
>OMNM01002350.1:0-13229 GCA_900302745.1 Parablennius parvicornis | reverse complement strand
CCCACTCTGTCACAAAAATACAGTTGTAGTCTCGACTTACTGTTAGGAGACTCAAATAGTCTGATCCGATGCTCATCCCACAAATGGTGTGATTTTCTCTGAGAGATGGTCTACCTATCCCTCACTTCAATTTCCTTTCTTTTTTTTTAATCTCCCTCTGATATGGTCTTAAAAATTTACTCCACCACAAACATAACACATTAAATAAATGTGTTTAATTTAGAAATAAATGTCTCATTGAAGGTGATTAAAGCCAAACAAGTACCGTATTTTCCGCACTATTGACCCCTCCTTAATGTAAGTATAAATAAATAAAAAAATTTAAAAAAAGTACATATATAAATAAGCCACAGGTGTGCACTTTGTAAGAGCGAGTTGTAAGTTACGTGATGCACCTGAACGCATCATTCATGGGCTTCAGCTGCTGGAGTCCCGGACCACATAAAGCAGCAAGTCGAGGTCACGTGGAGCAGAAATATCACTGTTAGGGCAAGTTTTGGAGAAGCAGTAGCTCAATAATTTAATCTTCCCAAATTCCACTTGAGGCCTCGTTTGCACGACAACATTTTCAGGTGAAAATGGAAAACTTTGACTGAACACGACGGCGTTGCCCGGAGCCACTGAAAAGGCAATGGTAGCATGGAAGCGGAGGACAAAGCAACTTTTTCCTAAAATGCTGCTACTGCGCATACTCATCACGGCCGTAGTAAACACTTTTTCTGCACATGCTCAGTGAGAGGACAATAACAATAACGTTTGCCTCCAGAGTGTCGTGACTCTCAGTCCATTTTCTCCTGTTAATATTCTAACAACAACCAACAGCGCCATCTTGCGCCCTGGCATGCTAACTACATCGTTTCTGCCGTTTCTAAGGAACCTTTAAAACCTTTACTGTGTAAAGACGGAACTTGACTGAAACCAATATGTAACTGCCGATGTATTTTCACTTCAAACGTTGTCGTGTCAACGGGGCCTTTGTTTTGTTTTTGGGAGAATATTGCTTTCCTCTTATTAGGCTAGAAAGTTTTTACGACGAACCTTTGATGTGTTTCAATGTTCTTCATCAGAAACACTGTGGCAACAAAACCTCTGTCTGAAGATCAGCAAGCAGAATAATAAATAAATAATATGATAATCCTGATTAAACTATCTTAAAATGTCCTTTTAACAAAAGGAGTCCAGATTATTGTCGTGACTCATTATAGATTCGTTATTAGTTGTAGTTATGAAGTTAAATGTTTCTTTAACTGGCTGCTGTGACACGCAGGCCGAGTCACGACCACAGCATCAAGCCTTCGTCTTCATGGGCGACGGACAAACCCAAAGAGGCGTCTCGAGCTAAGACCAAGAAGAGCATGTCCAGGGGGCCGTCGGAGGACACGCCGGACGCCGCCGCCGCTCAGGTTCAGTAAACGTCACCAAGAGCGCGCCGCTCGCTCGCCCTCAGCCAGACGCTGACCGGACCCTGTGTTGGTTGCTCAGGAGTCGGTGGAGATGAGGAAGATGGAGACCAGCATCAGCAGCACCATCCCGGCGCCCGGTTCAGGTCTGGAGAGTCAGGGCAGAGCGGCGTCCATGCCTCGACTCAACGCCGAGCTGCAGGTGAAAACACGTGGTCACCGACAGGCTCTGCTCCGCTCACTGTGTGCGGTGGTTTTTTACTTTAACCAACAAAAGATTCTTATGAAGTTCCCTTCATTGTTACTGCAAACACAGATCAGACACTAAAGTCCCGTTTCCACCGCACAAGATGTGCCAGGAGTGAACGGAGTGGTACGGCAAGGCAGTACCCGGACCCAAATCTGGTGCGCGTTTCAACCGCAGAGGGTACGGTTCAAATATCGACAGGATGGTGAGCAACGCAGCTTTAAAAAAAAAAAAAAACCCAATTTAAGGGTAACAGAAAAGCGTAACCCTTTGGTCCGGTTATTTCGGTACCATGCACAACTTTTGCAGTGGAAACACACGGAAACCCGAAGCGTACCGAACTGTACCGGCACATTTTGTGCTGTGGAAACGGAGCTAAAGTGATTCAAGAACGCTGTTCTGGAACGGGACTACATGTTCTCATGAAAAATTCCAAGCTTTGCTGTTTTTCCTGATTTGTTACATTCTGATTTATGGAACTCATTTTAGAACTTTTTACACATTCCTGTACCTCCTGGAATTCTCTCACATTCTAGACGTCTGCCACATTCCAGAGCTCTTTCATTACTACAACCCTCACATTCTACAGCTCCATTATCCTAGAACTCTCACTGTCTACAACTTTTTCATTACTACAACACTGACATTCTAGAACTCTTGATATATTCTAGAACTTTCACAAATATTTACTATTTTACTACTGCACATTCTGGAACGTCACAGTGCTACAACTATCGCAGGGTTTAGAATGATCACACATTGTGGAACTTTGTCACATTCCAGAGCTGTTAAATACGACAACATTCACACATTTTACATATCTATAATTCTAGAGCTCTTTCTCATTGTGGAACTCTCACACTCTAAAGCTCTCCTGCATCCTAGAACTCTCACTTTCTAGAGCTCTTTCATTACTACAATGCTCATTCTATAATGCTTGTATTTTCTAGAACTTTCACACTTTTTAGAATTACGTTCTCACGTACTCACGTTGGCTTCAATTCTATTATTCAAGAACAATCTCATTTTCAGACTCTTTCATTGCTACAACTCACACATTCTAAAACTCAGTGTGACTAAATGAGATGCAACGTGGAGATTTTACAACCTTTTCTGGACTTCCTGTCAGAAATTGGAGCCATTTGTAGAAAAGTTTCAGACATAAATAATAAGATATGTTTGATTTAGTCGGTTTTGTTTCTTCCGATGAATATATATTTGACATATACGTGTAGTTCTTTTTTTCTTATCTTTTGCATTTATTGTGGGATTTTTTTTAGAGTTGTTCTGGATTCCAGAAAGTGTTTTACTGTTGGTTATTTGTTGACGTGCCCCACTGAAGGGGTTCCCGGCCCCTCTAGATTCTCCTCTAATCTGCACCGCTGACTCAGCGTCTCCAGTCTGAGAAGCTCCAGATGATTCTTTCACTCGTTTCCTGAGCGATGCTGCCATCGATCGATCGGAGCGCTTTAAAGTGCAGCCCTCCTCTCTGCCCGCCGGGACCTGGCCCCGTTGTTGATCCTAGAGCTCTCACAGCCCTGGAAAAGGCTGCAGTAATCTGATTACACTCTGGCTGGCCGCCAGCTGTTTGTCCAGTGTTGTTTTTTTTGTTGTTGTTTTTTTCTCCTTCTGCCAAACCGAAAAGTTGAGAGTGACTGCAAATGGCTTGGAGAGGGAGAGGCCTGGCGGGCAGAGGGAGAAGGGTAATTGTGTTACGGTGGAGGATTAATGAAAGGATGGCTGGAACAGCTTGTTGACTCCTTTTTTTTTCCCATCACCCTTTTGAAAGAAAGCAGGAAATCCTCCGGCTGATTGGATTAATGCTGGAAATGACCTGCCGCTGCTGCCGCTGCTGGAGCATGATGTTCCTCACCTGCACCACTTTTATCTTCCACTTTCTGCAGATTACTTTTCTCCTTCAAGTCGTCACGTGAAGCCTGAGCACTCGCTTCTGCCCACGCTCAGTTCCTTCCTCCCAGATGATCTGGAGCTTTAGAGCCCGATCAGATTGTTCCGTCACCTTCTAGGACATGTTAAGAGAATCTTGGTGACGTCTTTTCAGGCATGTAGATTTTTCAGACACACCTCAGGGCTTTGTTTTAAAAACCGAAAAGACAAAAGCAAAAATACTTTTTGAACAAACCAAAGTCACAATGAAACTAATTGAACTGGGCTCAGTTTGTGGCGCCTCAACAAGCCTGGAAGGTGGAAGGAGATGAAGAGCGGCGGCTCCGTTCTCACCCGTTTGTTAAGAGTCTCAACAAGTTACTCAAATAGATTCTACGGCTCAGTTTACACAACGTTTCCAAGTGAAAGCAGAAAACCTCCGTGGTGCTGAAAACTGTAACTTTTTGAAATTGCTCCATCTCCATGGAAACAGAGGAAACCGGCCGTTACCTTTCTGAAACTGATAGATGGACAATAAGAACAACGCTTCCTCCAGAGTGTCATGACTCCCGGTCCATATTCTCCTGGACGTGATACTTTTATTTTGACAGTCACTGTACAAATGTCCGTGTTCTCCCGTTGTTAATGTTTATTTCGTGTTGTTCAGTTTCATTAAAAAAAGCAAACAATGGCGCCAACCCGTGGCCAGACATGCTTACTGCATTGTTTTCATTGTGTCTGTGGAAACAGACATCGTTTTGAAAACATTGCCATGTAAACACAAACATCTTAAACGAAAATTACAACAACAAAAAAACTTTCAACGAGGCCTGATACTGACATTTTTTTTAAGCTGGTGTATCCACAATGACAAACATTCCAATAACAATAGAACCAAAAATATCCAATATGACTTTAAAAAAAAACAGCCCAAATGTGGTATTCTAGTACATTTCAGAACATATATGATGTTGTACATTGATGCCTGCTGCAGGAAATCAGGTTTTATGTCGGTGTGTTTTTCGGAATCAATCGAATTTAATTCTTCGTGTTCTTTTTATAAAACGATGACGTGTTTGGAGGAACTTTAATCCCTCCGTACGTTGTTCCACAACCTTGCTGACGGTTCTCTCTCTGCCACAGCGGAGTCACTCCCGCCACGCTCCGGGGATCCTCCTCGCCGTATGTACACACTCCTCACACACTCCATCTTTCATCAGATGTTGTTCTAGTAAATGATCTGTCTTCCATGATTTGTTGTGTTCTGATCAATGTGACACTCTGACGTGATTATTGAATTTGAAACAGTCGGTTTTTGCAAGTGTAGAGATAAAATTCACCGTAGCTTCTGTTTTACACTGTGATCATTTCAATGGAGATTGTTCAAGAAGATGTCAAGACATTCTAGAACCTTCACACATTTTGGAAATCTCACATTGTAGAACTCCCTCAAGTTCTGTAACTTTCACTTTTATAGGAAAGACGCGTTCTAGAACATCTCTCTGTCTCTCGAATCATAGAGCTACACATTCTAGAACTTTGAGAAAGTACAAAACGTTCACAAATGCTATCACTCCCAGAACTTCTAGAACTCTCACGCATTCTCTCTCAAGTTGTGGAACTTTCACACGTTCTGGGACTCTGACAACTTATAGACCATTCAGAAATTCCAGAACTCCCTAAAATTCTAGAACCTCAGACTTTCTAGAACTCTCTAAAATTATAGAACCTTCACACGTTCTTCAACTCCCACAAACATCTCAACTCTGGAACTCTCACACATTCTGAAACTGTCACACTTTTTAGAACTCTGGCACTTTGTGGAAGTCTTGCACACTCGAGAACTCATTGACATTTTGTAACACTCACAATTCACAAAGTCTCCCAAATTGCGAAACCTGTTTAACATGTTTTAGAACTTTCACGAATTATCTCATTTTGAGAAACTGTAGAATCTTTACAAATTCTGCAGCTCGCTGAGTTTCAAGAACTTTCACACAGTGTGGAACCTTTACATGATCCAGAACTGCACCATGTTGGAGAGCTCCTCCTGATTTTATACCTGAAATATATTCAAGACCTCAAATTGTACAACTTTCAGAAATTCTATCATTTCTACAATAACAAATTTTATAATCGAGGGTACAAGGGATTTCCTCTGTCAGAGTCAAAAAAACTAATTTTAATCGTTCCAACATCAAAAATGTTTTCTGTCAATAAGTTTCTTCTTGTGGAACAGAGAAGTTATATGTTTGGAATTGAACTGACAACAAGACAAAACAACACCAGACCTTAACGCCTTTTATCGTACGTGATGTGACTCTTTGTTCACTCAAGACTCTGAAAGTTGGTCGTGAAACGGTCCTCAAACTACAACGATACAAACATGGAATAAAAACAGTTCAATTTCCCATCTTTGTCTGGTAAAGTGGAAATAAATGAGCTGTTTGTTGTACAGACAATTGTGAGTATGGGGATTGTGTGTGTGTGTGTGTGTGTGTGTGTGTGTGTGTGTGTGTGTGTGTGGCTGTGGTGATTTCTGCCTCTAAACAAGTGTTTGAATGAATGAACCTCCCACATGCTCGCGCCCTCTGCCAGCCTTGACCCTCTCAGTGCCGCTTCCTGTTGTTTCCTGAGCGGCGTGACGGAGACGGCGAGCGGATGCCGGGGGAACTGGCTCGCGGCTGTTTGCCTTTCCCATCATGTCGCCGCTTTAACACCCGTCCCTCCAGGCTAATTGCAGGCGCGCGCCAAAAGGCCTGAAGAGTTTTATTGGAGCTGAAAGGCTCTTAGCGGAAGACAACGGAGACATTATCTGTTTGTGCTCTTCATGTTGCTGCCGGTCCAGATGTTTTTATAAACCTCTGTCAGATGTGTGAACACGAGACACGACGGGCTGCTGGACTTCTGTTGCTCTGCTTCCAAAAACAGTTTAGATTTCACAACACTTTTATCTCAGCAGGATTGTAGTCGTAACACCTCCGGCCCCATTTACACGACAACAAGTGAAAACGCACCAGTTTTGTTTTTATTTCAGAAAAGTTTTGTATTAACACAGCAACATTTTTAAAATAAGGTCAGAAGCGCTGAAAAGGATGTTGTCTTCATGTTGGGCCAGTAGTGGATGTATTTTGTTTATTTTTTCTTTGTTTGTAATGAAACTACACACACATGCTGCAGAGAACAACACGCTCTAAACCAGCAGTAAGCTCACCTGCTTCATAACAAGAGTTTGGAACAGTTTTAAAAACCACAATGTGCGTTACCTAGAACAACCAGAGTCTGGGTGAGTTGCAGCAACTAATGTCAACAGTTAACATTTTAATAAACTTCTCAAAGCTACGTGAGAAATGTCCCACTGAAAGTGATATTAGCATTAGCTCATAGCAGCCTTGAATAGACATGAACTGATTAGAAATGAAAACATCCACCTTAAAGAGCATCTTCCTCCTGTCACAGGAAGGCAAGAGTTGCTTCTCATATAACTCGTTACATTGCATTTTCAGTAACAAGTGCTTTGAATTAATGAAGTCATTTACATTGATTTGCACTGATTACAATTTGATCAAGCTAATTTTTAAATAGAGTTGACCAAATATTCAAAACCTCATTGCAAGGCCGGCCTCTCATGTAGATATTTCATGATGTATCGGTTTGTATTTAACCCTTTGGCTCCTTCAAAATGTCCCTGACTAACTTATTTGCGCAATACATTGCACAGCTATTAAGGCGGATTGTAACGTTCACATGTGTTTGTGTTTTCAGGATTAGAATTGGGATTATTGCGTCCTTCTGATAATGTAGCAAATGCCTTGCTGAGTAAGACGTTGGTGAGATTTAACCCCCTTCCACCTCACCCCTCCCCCAGCTCAGTGAAAACACCTCAGGGTCGACAATCCTCAGCTCTCGGGGGTTAGAGGTCATGACAGGACCTGCGGGGTTGTCGACCCTGACGGACAGAACGGCGTAGCGAAGAAATGTGTTTGAATTTGGTGCATGTGTCACAGGGGAATCTGAGAAAGTGTGTGTGTGTGTGTGTGTGTGTGTGTGTGTGTGTGTGTTTGTGTGCGTGTGTTGGTTGATCCTGGTTAATGGAGGATTACCCACAGGGAGAGGATCAGTGTGTATTATACACACACTCCTGTCCATTAACAGTGCTCTTAGTATGTATCAACGCCCACCTCAGAAAATGAGGAGTGGCCGCACCGTGATTGGATGTGAACCCAGATCTGTCGTCACGACAACCGAAACAGACGGACACAGAAAACCACCACACAAAAATTCAAAACAGACTCAAATCGATACTAAAGCCACTGGGAAGGCTCCTACAGATGATGTTAGCAGTGCTGTAAGTTTGATAGACAACTATCGGTATCCTGTAAATAAATAAATACGCGAGTGGGACATCAAAGCAATAAAGTGAACAGAAAACGTAAAACTTCTTGTGGATTTTTTGTGCAGGGGAAAAGTTTGGTTTGGAAATAGACTGTGAAAATGAAGGCGGTCCATCTTTTTACTTCTTTTAAAAACTGTCTGTGAACGTCCGGCACTGTATGACTAAAGACCAAAGATTTTTCACCTTGATCAGATATCACGACTCGGAGAGTCCAGCTGAGATGTCTGTGAGGCTGCCATGAAAACTAGCATTATTCTCAAAGCCATATTTGTTTTACACGTATCTGTGCTTCAACACCAGCAATAGTGTCTTGCGTTCATGCCTTCATTCAATTCAAAAAGAAATAGCATGAAATATGAAGGATGAAGGTCTCCAGGACCTGGAGGGTCCTCATCTGTTGTAGGGCAGGTCTCCATCTGGCTCTCATCATATACCAGTTTAAAGGAGAGCTCGAGCAGTGAGCTCGGGTGAGGAGTGTGTGGAGTGTTTGTGTGTGTGTGTGTGTGGTACATCTAATATGATCCGTGCTGCTCCTGCCCCGTCACCTGTCGGTTGGTTTCCTGCTGTCGGAGCTGCTAACTTCCTTCCAACATCCTGCTAACATGAGACAGGAAGCGGCTCCACCTGCACGTCAGCAGGCTGCAGAAGCACCAGATCGACCACACACCAACCTTCAACTACTTCATCTTTAGCTTTAGCATCCACCAGAGCGTTCACCCATTCATTCAACGGTGGTGGCTGCCATTTGGGGTGCTTGTTTGGGGCTCAGTGTCTTGCTCAAGGACACTTCGACATATAGGTGTCGTATGGATAGATTGAGCCTCCAACCTTCCTATTGAGAGACGGACAGCTAATATATTTTGTTTTCTGAAACAAAAATATGCATTTTTACTTTATGTTGTCATGTAAACATATTATATACGAATTTGATTTATATGAACATGTAAAACTGTCCCTTTTCAGAAAAAATTGCTTTGGCAAGTACTTGTACAACATAAGATCTCCATGTATACTTGCATAGATATTATTTTTGTCATATATGTATGCATGAAAGATACATTTTCTTAGAAAATCTTAGATTTTTTGCTTTATTTACTTGTCTTTGTTCTGCAATCCCTTTGTTCTGCATTTCCTGCGTCATACTCATGTGAAATATTAGATTTTTCTCTCCTTTTTTACACAATAATATGTCAAACTCTCTTTTTCTGACATTTTTCTTCAGATTCATGGATAAAACGTTTTTTGTTTGTGTAATTTTTGCGAAATATATCTTCTGAAAAAAAAAGAGCAAAAAAGCTTTGCAGCAGCCAAAACTCCATTTGTTCTTAGTGAGGACCCTCTAACATCCTGTGGTGGGTCCAAGTCGGGGTCACCGTGCGTCTGGTATTTGTTTCTGTCAGTTTGAGGCTTTTGTGGTGTTAGCCGAACCCACAGGTAAGAAAAAGCCTCAACGTGAGGTGAAACTGAACCAGCGTTTCCCGAAACTATAACAATTTGTAGACAGTGTACAGGTGATACTCTTTGCATTGTGGCATGTTTTTCAAATCTTTAAATTAGAATCTCAAGAGGAATTCAATAATAGTCAATCACGGTTAATTTTAAATCACCTGGGTGCTTTTTAAGTTTAAATTTTAGATGCAAACACATTGTTTTTCATGACGCTTGGTCAAACTGTTGTTAAAAAAAATGGATTTAATGTTTTATCTGCTTTTTTATCTCACTTGCTCTCACAAATCAACCGAAACAGATGAAATATTAAATAAATAATTTGGTTAAAAAAAGAATGGGTAGGATTAAATAAGCGATTATTATGTGTGTGTGTGTGTGTGTGTGTGTGTGTGTCATTGTACCTGTTCTGGTTTATAAGTGTAAAAACTCCTCCCTTTCTTCCTCTTTAGTTCCCTGAATGTGGATTTTTCGGGATGTACGATAAGATCCTTCTCTTCCGTCACGATCTGAACTCGGACAACATCCTGCAGCGACTGACATCAGTGGAAGAGATACACGAGGGTGACCTGGTCGAAGTGGTGCTGTCCGGTAACCACTTGCTTTTTATATTTATTTGTTATTTTTCACATTATTATTATTATTTCCTTGTGATGATAGAGTAGGCAAGTAAAATTATTCTAAAAATTATCCCAAATGATTTCCATGACTGGTCTAAAACTAGCCTGAAACAAGTCCAAAATTAGAACAGATAGCTTGAAACCTGTTGACAAGTTGTCTAAAACTAACCTGAAAGCCACTTAAAAGTAGCCTAAAAGTAACCTGGAAGCTATTTGAAATCAGCCTGAAGAAACCTGTCAAAAAGTATCCGAAAACTACCCTAAGATAATTAAAAAAAAGTAGCAAAGCCTGCAACCCTTTTAAAAAGTAGCTCAAATTTGTTAAAATTCATGTGAAAGTTGCTAAAATGAGCCCAAAACCTTTATGAAAGTAGTTCAAAATACCCTGAGGCTAAATTGATGAACCCACCTGTAATGGAGTGTAATGGTCCCAGGTATTCACATATTTGATTATTTGGAAGTAAAAAAAAGTTTTCAGTGAAGTTTTCGCTTTGTGTCTTCTTCAGAGGGAATCTTTGCATAGTGTCTACGTACTGAAGGTCAGTTAGCTGATACACTTCCACTGATCCACAAGCTGGAAAATGAACCAAACCATGTACCAGGGAATACATGAATCTTCACATCGAAGCTTCGTTTGTGGTTGATTTTTTTGATTGATTTCATGTCCTGTGAGTTTGAGTTTTACCTCACAGAGGTTGACTCTAGCCCCGTTTACACGACAATGTTTCATGTGACAACACCTAATTCTTAAAAAAAAAAAAAAAATTTGCGTTTCTACTGCAGCAGCAGACACACTGACAACAATGTTGTCTGCCGGGCCACACATACATGTGTGCAGAGAACAAATGCTATAAACATGAGCAAAATCAAGAGAACCCGACATCCATATGGGCTGATGACCAATCGGATGCTATCAGGGGTGATTCTCAACTATTTATCTATCGATATAGACTGTAAAGCTAGAATATGGACTGCAAGTCAAACCAATACGTTAGCTGCCATGTTTGTTTACTGGCACATGAGCAGGAGGAACTATTTATCACGGGTGGAGATATACATGCGCAGTCACAGTGCTCCGTAGCTTCTAGCAATTTCTGCAGGTGGTAATCGTGGCTGTGAAAGAAAAGTTCCAACTTGGAAGCCGGTATTTAAACTTTAGGGATGTAGTAGGTTCATCCACTGGTGTTGTGTCAACAGACCCCCTGAAAGTGAAGAAAATTTTGCGGATACACTTTTTTGTTGTTGTGTAAACTGGGCCTTGTTTCCTCCACCAGGGATTCACCCCAGGTCATCCTGGATTTGCTCCCTCTAAACCACAATATTTTCAATGAGACTGTCACTCAGACTGACACCTCAAACAGGGCAGAGCGTACAGATACAGAGCAGCAGCGACAGGTTTAAATCACTCAGAAGGAGGATGAAAAACAACCTGAACCACATCGTGTATGAACCCACTACCACGTCCTCCTCTTTCGTCTGATTGTACTGGAGAGCTCTGCAGGTTTAGTGTCTCTGTGAGCTCAGAGTCAGATCTATAGAAGTGTGAAAATGAGCAGGTTGCAGGAGTATATCAGGTTCTGGGTATTGCCTCTATGCAGATGATACTGTTATCTGCTGTTCTTTTCCTTCATCCTGGATAGTCTGATAGTCTGAGGATCGCACTAAACCATCCAGTGATGAGCAGTGTGGCCAAAGAGCGAGGAGTTTATCAACACACGCTCATGACCCTTGGTGGAAATTTCTTGTTCCCGGTAAATAATTGCAAACCTCAATCGTTATCTGGAGTGGGGTTGCCCAGAGGTTTTTTTTAAATATGTTGGATGCTGTCTGTCAGATCTCCCTTGAAATGTTTTGGTGGTTTGAGTCTATTCCTACTACTTCTAAATAGATTTCAGGCTATTTACTCAGAATAATTCAGTGCTTGTTGTGTGTGCCTTAGTTTGATTATCTGCAAGAATCAGATGACAGATTCTGTAATGGACGCCTCATGGACCACATCAAAAATAATGACACCACCATATTCCAGTCAATAATAAAGTTATCCCCACAACTGGAATTCATCCAAAAGAACTGACCCATCGGTAGGCAGCCAACACAGCATAGTGCTCAGGGACTGGTGCATGTTTTATGGACTGTCGGGGAAACCTGAGTTCCCAGAGGAAACCCACACATGGGGTCAAAATGCAAACTCCACACAGAAAGGCCCTGGCTGGATTTGAACCAATTACCTTGCTGAGAGCTGAGCTGCTCCACCATGCAGCCAAAGAAAGAGCTATTCTTACAATTACTTTGTAAGTTACATAGTAATGGTAACTTACAAACTCCCCCAGTTGAACTGGGGAGAGAGAATGCAAACCACGTCAGCACAGTGTGGTGGCCACTGCTTGATTTAGGTCACATTTAATTGGGCAACATGGACACAGAGGTGATACTGTAGAAAAAAAAAGTAGAACTTGTCTGAGGTGCAGGACCATGACCACCTCCAGCCAAATGGACCCAAGAAAGGAAAGAACAGCTTTGTCAGGACGAACGAGGTCAGCCTGGATAACGCAGGTAGAGGATCTCTCATCCATCCATCCATCTATCCATTGTCTAGCCACTTATCCGCGGCTGGGTCGCGGAGGCAGCAGTCTTAGCAGAGATGCCCAGACTTCTCTCGCCCCAAACACTTCCTCCAGCTCTTCCGGTGGGACCCCAAGGCGTTCCCAGGCAAGCCGAAAGACATAGTCCCTCCAGCGTGTCCTAGGTCTGCCCCGAGGCCTCCTGCCAGAGGGACATGTTCGGAACACGTCCCCGGGGAGGCATCCGAAAAAAATGCCCAAGCCACCTCAGCTGGCTCCTCTCAATGTGGAGGAGCAGCGGCTCTACTCCGAGCTCCTCCCTGGTGACTGAGCTCCTCACCCTATCTCTGAGGGTGCGCCCAGCCACCCTACGGACTAAACTCATTTCAGCCGCTTGTATTCGGGATCTCTTTCTTTCGGTCATGACCCAGAGCTCATGAACACAGGTGAGGGTAGGAACGAAGATCGACCGGTAAATCGAGAGCTTTGTCTTCCTGCTCAGCTCCTTCTTCACCACAACGGACCGATACAACGTCCGCATGACTGCAGACGCTGCACCGATCCGCCTGTCGATCTCACGCTCCATCTTCCCCTCACTCGTGAACAAGACCCCGAGATACTTGAACTCCTCCACTTGGGACAAGGACACTCCACCGACCCGAAGGGGGCAAG
>OMNM01002347.1:0-11550 GCA_900302745.1 Parablennius parvicornis | reverse complement strand
TTGGTGGTTATTTATAGAAATGCAACAGAAAAAGTTGAGTTGGTGCTCATTGCCATCTGTGCAAGAGAATAAGAGAGATACAAGCAAGAGTTTCGACTTATTCATGGTGACATTCCTGTGTGTGTGTGTGTGTGTGTGAGCGTGTATGTGTGTATATATATGTGTGAGTGTGTTGGAGACAGAGAGGGAGAGAAAATAGAGAGAAAAATCCTAGTGTCACAGTATCTTAGCAACTGCCTCCATCTCCTTGGAGACAAGAACTGACATCATTTCCTGTCTGTGAGAATTCACTTTTGGTTTGTACACAGTGTCTTTGTGGATATAATTGTGAGGACTTCTATGTTTGTGTGTGTTACATGTGTGCCTCTGTGTGTCTCCATGTCCATATGCAAATTTAGGCCTGCAGTTTGTGCACTAATGCAAAGAGGTCGCAGTTGCCTGTTTGAGTCCAGCAAAAAGTTCAACTCAGTGGGTTGCTTCTGAGCTTTCATTTACTGTGGTTGAGCTCAAAATGTTGTGAAATAAAAATATCGAGCTCAACAGATTATCTATTTTCCTCTCTACGTCCATAAATGTAATGTACCTTATATTGGAGTGGGCTTGCTGTGGTCATGTCATATGTTGCACTTGCATTGTCTTTGCTTTTCACTTATTCAAATTGTTAAAGTCCAGATTCCGTGTTTATTCCATCAAATCTGACAGTTTATAGAGAGCCTGCTGCTCATACGCCTATTGAGCAGCTGCTGCACTAAAGCAGCAGAAAGTCTCGTCTTCAACTGCCACCTTGTGAGCGAACGAGTGAAGTGCAACAATAAAATAAAATGTCCTTCACATCAAAATCTAAATTGCTACTATTACATCAGCAATTGGAAACACTGATTATTGTGAGGGCCACAAATGTTTTATCCTTGTGGGCAGGTGGCTAAGCTATAATGGAGCGTTTCTACCAGTTGGATGTATCAAACTTATGGCCAGCAATACACTAAACATATCAGGCTTATTACATTTATATGCCTGCATATGGTTTATTTTGTGTGTTGAATACATTTAACAATACATATACTGCAGAGTATTTGCAACAAATGTAACATTCCGACCAACTAAAGATTTCTAGATGTATAGAAAATACCCTGTTGGTAAACTAAATTAGATTATTACTATTATTGGTGGTAGTATTTAAAAATGGTCTTAAAATAGTGTGAACCTTTGACTGTAGTCAAAAAGTTTGAAGTATCAAGATTGCATGGCATGTATGCAAATTCCAATTTTACACAAGAAAGAATAATCTTTAGGTGGCAATGAATCTTCTAAAAACACTTCTAAAAAGTTCTTCTCAATAAAGGTGTCAGGCACTCCAGGAGTAGTTACGACAGTAAGCTTTTATTTCCGGACACAACTCAACAAATAGGAAACCTCAAAGCCGAAAACGTTGAAAGGAGGGAGGAGATTATGGTCGAGATGATTGCAAATAAACGCTACAGCACTGAGTCATTGATTTCGTTGTGTTCGGACGTTCAACATCAGCTCATAGAAACAGAGCTGGCTGCAAATAGGTTTGAAGGTAAAGATTTTGTTTTGTTTCCTTCAGATGCAGTGAAAAGGCTCTGTAGGGAGATTGATGATACAATGTGCTGCAGCAGCCACACAAACAGAAAAAGACTCCAACATCAACCTGATACCCTGGAGGAACATAGCAACTTACTTAGTGTTGCAGTGAATTTACAGCATTGTACTCAAAGCTGGCTGACAGGTACCTGCAGAGTGTCAGAGCCTTGATATTACAGGGCGTATAGAGCAGGAATTATGGCGTGTACAAACCTCAAGGCATCAGGGTTGCAGGTATGTCAAACAACCTGGTCTCATGAGTCCAACAATCCAAAGATGCAAAATGTCACAGGTCTAAACGGCCCAGAAAGGTCATGACAAATAGTACAGACCTCGGTTAAAAAATAAATAAATAAATTAAAAAAATCTGGGTCAAATGAGTGAATACAGAGCTTTAACCTTCCGCTGGAACATTACTATTCCAGGCCCGTGCAAATCAACAAAGTCAGCAAGACACAGACCATCATACAGATCAGCATACGATTTACAAGATATCTCAGGGGAATCAGTGTCCAACACAGTGCCAAGCTGATGCTTCAGCAAATCTTGCATACTTCAGCAAATCATTCATATTCAAGCACTCAACTTCATCATTAAAGTACCCTCAATCAAACAGAAAAAGCTGAAGGGAGGAAGAGGCTGCAAAGTCACTGCTGCAAAAAAAAAACCCGAGGTGGATACCCAGATGTGTGTGCTGCAAAGGAAATGATGAAGTCAGGACTGCCGGCGAAGTGAGCGGCGAGTATAGAGGACTTCTTAAAAAGTCACTTTATGGATAAAATGGAGGTTATAATTCCATCAATATATAAATCTTTGATTTTTATCGCATTTAAAACAAAATGTTCAACGGTAATATGCCAAATATCATATTGTCTCTTCTTTTGCTATCAAAAAACCAACACACTGTGATGCTCTGACCCAGTCGTCGAGAAATCACGATTAGTTTTCCCTCAAACTCTCAATTACCTTCTCCTGCTTTCATCAATTCATACTTTCTGGCAATGCTTTCATTAGTGTTCCATTACTCTTATTAATGTCATGCAGATTTTTTTGGAAGCTCCAGCAGAATTTCATCTGATTCACCCTGAGCAAAAATTCACAGAGCCAATTTCAAAGCTAACAATGACTCCAGTGAATGTGCAACTTCACAGATGGTGCACGAAGACGGATTGTGTTGACACGTAGCAGAAATATTCACATATGATAATGAAATACTGATGTAGCTGTCAGCACAGAGGAGAAATGTGCTGTAAAGGATGTTACAGGAAACACATTCATCTAAAGTTTGAGAAGTGAAAACCCTGGTTTCTCTCTATGATATGCTTTATTATCAAACACTGGACCAGGAAGCAGAAGTGTTTTGTTTTTTTTCTTTTTCTCTAATATGCGGAGCAGCTGAGATTTATACAGTTTACAGAGTGTTGATTTTTAAGGTAGAAGTAAGGGAAGATTAAAAACTATGAAATGGGTCAAATTCAATGAAGTTGTTGGTTTTTTATCTAGATGGGGGTGTGGGGCTCCATCTTAGACAGCAGAGAGCAGCAGGAAACTTCTGGGGGTCCAAGGGAAGCATTTTCCCAGCATGAATTCTGGGAGAAAATCAAGAAATAAATGGAGGGCGAGAAGATTCACTCTTTTATAACATCGTAGAACAGTGTAATAGAAACAAATTAAGGTTACAACACACATTTGAGTGCAAAATCATTAGTGCACATGATGCAAGATAACATCTAACTGCCATAAGAAGAGTTGTGCTTTTCATTGTATTTAAAAAAAAAAAAAAAAAGACAATACTTGTCATGAGACAAGGCTCTGTGCTGTCTACATATCTGTCTACCTTCACTGACTTGAAACCCATTTTTTAATCTTTGCCTTTCAACCCAGTTTGAGATTCTGCTACTGTTTTTATTGTTGGCACTTTATTGTTTTTTATTGCTTTTATTTCCTGTTATATTGTTCACATTTTGTTTATATGTCTAGATATGTACAGTTACAGTTACAGTTTCAGCTGTGATCATTTTTAAACTGCTGTTGAGTTGAGTTGAGTTGAACGAGCAGACGTGGACTTTTTATATTAAACTGATAAATTCAAAGTATTATGCTGAAAAGAATAAAAATCTTATCAACTTCATTAATGAAGATTACGGTCAAGTTGTCTTTTCATCTGCTCGTTGCTGTTTGTTCCATTGTATCGACTCCGGCTGATCGAATTTGTCACTCTACATTTTGACATACCAATTTAAGCTACCAGTTTAAACACTTTTCTCAGCAGCTTCTTATATCACAATGTGCGCAGCCTACTGGCATCGGTGTGAATAACCTACACGCAGCTCCGAGCATATAATGAGGAAGTATCAGATGAATGGTCAAAGAATCAATGTGACTGCAGTGGCTCAGACTCTGCAGCTGATCCTCTGCTTTATTATAGGCCCTCGTGTAAAAGGAGGACGACGACACGGTGTTTAATCTCAGTGAGTGGATGTCACTGCTCAAGCAAACCTTCTAACCCAAGAAATGAGACCAGATCAAAAAGATCCCAGTGAATGTTATTGCTTTATTATGCATTTTACCAGCATCTTGTTTAGTGGGCGTACATCCTCATAAGCAAATGAAATTTCATCATGTGTAACAGAATTGAGAGGACATGCATTGAACAGAGCACTCTGCACTTCTCAGACATGGTGGAGAAAAAAAAATAGATAAATAATGAGCTTCAATCACACGCAAGTACGGGGAATTAAATCATGAGTACACTTAAGAGCAGTGAGGAAAAGTCAACAGCAGGCCAAAGGAAGTTAAGGAATTTTTTAGATTTTTTTTTTTAATTGTTGCAGATTCTAATGTATCTTTTTCCGTTTGAGAGTCCCAGCTGTGAATGAAACAAAGAAAACAGAACATTTTAAACTGTGTTTTATATAAGTTAAAACCTAACAAAAACCTATAAAAACCTGCATTACGTAATAACAGTGCAATATGTAATAATGTAATACTCCGCGCCTGAACTCAAACCTGGGATATTTTCCCAGTGGGGTTTAATCTAAACCTTGAATTCACTGAAATAAATAAAAACCGAGTGAATTAGACCTGTGTGTGGTGTGATCACATCTCCGACTTGACAAAAGTTTTGCCGCCAATGATTCAACCCCCAGTGCGATTACCACAATAAAGAGATAATCACTGTTATTCACGTTAATTAGTAGTCATGATGTTTTGGCTGATCACTGTATTTTGCAATAAAAAAGGACCGTTTTTGTGTGTCTGCAGACCTCAGCTGGGGCACATGATTAAACCTTGAATGTAATTTCATTTTAATCAACATGTGATGCTACTGCACCGGATAAACATTTAATCCTGCGCTCAGAATAAAACACTTTTTTTTTAATTCATGTGTGAGTGAAAATGACGCATTAAACACTTCTGAAGATTGTGTGTTCAGATTTCTCCATGTCTGGTATATTTAGGACACAAGACATTACAGTTTGGATTCATTGTCAATTATCTTCATGTAACTAGAACACCCCAGAGTTAAAGGGTGCAGTGAATATATATGTTTATATAACATCTGAATAAAATACAAAAAATAAATTACCTTTTTACAGACCAGCCTCTTTGCCTTTTTATTTCTGGGGCATTTCAAGATGCCCTGTTTGTTAAAAAACAAACAGTGCACAATGAGGGTCACTGCAGGGTAGGCCGCCATCTGTTCATTCTCTGGTAACGGGTAGTCTAGATTGAACGTGTGATGCATTGCCACCACAATCAATGTTTTTTCATTTTCAGAAGAACCTGGGGAGAGGGGGAAACATGTAAAACAAACATTGACTAAAAGTTTTTCTGTTGATATTTACCTGAAAAGGTGGATAAAGCTGCACTTATGTCGGTCTCAAAGCGGCTGACAATGGGACAGAAAAGGATGGTGGCATCACTGTCCTTTTCCTTGGTCACAACCTTTGCACCTTTTTGACTGAGTTTGTGCAGGAATTGTTCATGATAGCCCAGAGTGTTTCCGGCAACTTGTGAGTAAATCTTCTTCTTTGCCATGTTTCCTTGAAAAACAAACAAAGACCATTTATTTATTTCATTGCCCTGCCCCTCTGAGGCGACTTTGGCCATTATAATCACTTTTCATTGCTTTATATTCATGAAGAAAATCACATAAACATAGTCATACACATAAACTTTAGGATTCCAATTTGCCCTTGTTTTCTAACATTTTTCATTCCAATGTATCTCTGGATAGAGTTCAGCATATGACAGCGATAATGGAGTTTAAAAGTGACTAATTTGATCCAAAGCTTACTGTTTTGCTGTTGTAGTCCGTCTGAGCCCTACGTCTGAGCTCTACAATAAACAGGAAATATTTTTCTTAGGCGTTAAATACTTTTGCTTTCACTTTAGAGTCAAAGTTCAATGACGCAACACTTCCTGCATTGCCACCAAACAACCAGCAGGCGTCAGTATTGTGATAAAAATGCCTGGGATTTTTGTAGGCCTCATCTTTGTTCCTGTTGAAGAGCATCAAACTGATTAAAAAAAGGTGACATGTATGAAATGCAAATTGTGGGTTTATTATGAATTCTAATCACTTCTTGACCGTTTTCCTGTTTGAATTCATGGAGAATAAATGAATCATGTGAGTTGTACAGCACTATGTTCACTGACGATCTGGCACATGAATAATACTGTGACAACACGTTTGTCACCACAGAAAACAGCTCTGTGAGCTTTTTTTTTTTTTTTTTAACCATGGGGGTGGTGGTGAACCGAATCTGTGTGAGTGATGCTTCATCCGTCTGTAATGTAAAGCTGTGTGGATCATCTGTATCTGCCCTCAGTGGCTGATCGCACTCCAGACAGGCTGATGTTTCCCCCCTCGGGCTTCACTTTCTGCTGACAAACGAGCAGTGCAGCTGATGGAGTGGTCAATGGGCAAACTGTGGCCTATATTCAGCAAGCTACAGGAGACAAACAACTATATATGTATTAAAAGACACACACATTGTGTATTCAGGCATGTTGTTTATTTTTGTGTGCTTGCCCCCCCCCCCTACCAGATGTAAACCATCATACTTGCTGTCATGGACCGTCCAAGCTTAAACCAAGGTTTTTTTTTTTTTTTTAGATTTGAATATTATTTTTAGTTCATCGAAAAAGATCTGTCTGTGTTATCCATGCAATCTGCCACCACAGTCCAGGGTGTGTGTAGCGGTTCCCGCTATCTTTCCTCAAAGCGAGAACACTCCCAGTCTGAGTCTAACTTGTTCTTGTTTGCATGTTTTCCCTGAGCACGCGTGGGTTTATATAAAGTCATAGCTTGTCTTCCCTTCATCCCAAAAGAAAAAAACAAAAAACCTGCATTTGAGGCTCAAAGGTGATTCTAAGTCTAAGTCAGCTTGCCCTGTGATGGACTGGTGACCTGACCAGATGTCTTTGCCCACAGTCAGCTGGAAATGATTGCCGCCCCCACCATGACCCTGAGTTGGATAAAGCCATGTAGTTTCATGCTGCAAACTTCATAACCTCCAAAAGTGGTATTTCTCAACCTTTTGTTTTTGGAGCCAGTCCAGTCTATATAAATAATAAAAAAAAAAGCTTGTTTTCTGATTTGCAAAAACATTACAGTCATTCACACTGACTCTAAACTGAAAGATGAGTTTGCAGGTCTTCTTCAGATTTTTTTGTGTTTCATTATCGCTTTTTTTTTTGTTTTGTTTTGTTTTTTTGACATGGAAAGTCTCAGGACCTCATGATCTTTAGCAATCGCAGGTTAGGAACCACCTTGTAAAGGATAAGCTGCTTTATCTAATGCCCATTGGATTAATTCTCTCAAACATATACTTTCAGCAACCATGTGTTTCCTCCTGGTTTATTTAATTTTTTTCCTACTTTTTGCTCATCCGTCATAGTTTATGTTGCTTCTGAAACGTTCCACTCTGCTCTGGAGAATGAGACATGTGTTCTGTGAATTAAACTAAAGGTAAACTGATTTCTCGTACCACTATTTATGACTGTGATACAGAAATACCAAGCAGCGCACTCAGCAGAAGTGATTATAACATTTAATCACCTCGCCCTATCGCTGAGCTTTGCAGGCTTCTTGCCCCAAGGTTTGATTTACCCGCCCTCTTCCAGAGGAAAAATCTCATTCAGTAGACGGATTGCTGAGCGGGTCTCTCTGACCAGCCCCTATAAATCATTCTTTAATCAGAGGCCTCTGAGATTGGGCCCAGACACCCGCAGGAGCACCACTGTGACACCTCAACTCCTCCCCATGCGTCTCCGCTGTACAGGGAGTTTTTATCCTCTTTGGTTTCCACCTTGGGCTTGTCTACATTTGTATCAGTCATCAGGAAACTAAGAGGGATGACCACACACCGACACCCCAACACTTCCCCTGCTTAGAAGAGAGGGATGCTACAGACGCCTGAACCAAAGAGAAGATTATTAGTGTTCCAGCGTGCATAGGAAAACGGGGCAAAGTGGGTGACTGAACTCACACGGCCCTGAAAGCACCGGATTACAGTCTGTGGACCAGCGTGTGGTAATTAAGAAAATAATTGACTGGGAAAGAAAACGTTAATAAGCAGACACATGACACACTTTGTTTGAAGTTCTCCTCGTAATTCATAGGAATCAGCAGAAGAAGCAATCACACACTTTAGGACTTTATTTAAAGACACCTTACACGGTGACCTTGAAAATCTTCAAAAATTATAATTATACAACTTTAGATATATGAAATTAAAAGAAAGGGTATGTTTTTCCTATTATCAGCCTACTATTTCATTTACAGAACAAACTCAGTAGTAAAGAAAAAGACCTGACAACTCTGATTTTGTTTCTTTTTGTCATCACACTCGGGACACAAAAAAAAAAATGAGTTGTTTGATTCTTCCATTGAAAAAAACCTTTGAAGGAGGATCATGTCATTTTTAATCAATGCGATTATTGATATTTGAGCTCACTGTGTCTTAGTTCAGTAATATGCAATGTTGAATGAGGAGAAAACAAAGCTTAGTGGTGCAGTGGTTAACACTGTTTCCTCACAAGTTGAAGGTCCATTCAAATTTAGATTCAAGAACTTCATTTAGTTTTTTCAGATTAACTGGCATCTCTAGATAACCTGTGTGTGTGTGTGATTGTGTGTGTTTTCATGTTAACCAAGTGATGGACGAGTAACCTGCCTGCGGTGTACCCTGTTTCTAACCTGGAGGACTACTGTGGATGTGGAAGACGAATGGATGATTAGAATATTGCTGCAAGCCATTACTGCTTTATTTCACACTAAGCAGGAATTTGGTATTACTCCTAAAGGCATGCCCCTGAGCCAAAGATAATGGAGGCCTGGCCAGTATTTCCTTCTCACTATGTTGTCAAACATTGACCAATAAACTGATATTACTCAGTAAAAGCACTAATTGACAGTCAGCAGTGAGGTTGTGACTGCTGCCAACTTCATTGTAGATGAGCTGTTTGTAAGCTAAAATGTCAGAAAATTTAAAATATAAGCCAAAAATGATTGTATAGAAGCTGGTTATTTGTTTTTCTTTTCTAATACATATTCTCTTTGTATATGATTGAATAACTTACACCTCCAGGTCATCTAACTCAGCTGCACACAGGCTTTACATTTAGGAGAATCACCAATTGGAAAACGTCTTTTCCCCCATCCCGTACAGTTTTATCAGAATAGACGTTAGAAGTAACAATTTATCTGAAATGCAAGTTCTTGAACTGCGGGAGGAATCCAGAGTACCTATAGAGAATTAATGTACATCGCAGGGAGAACGTGCAAACTCCTGCCAGAAAGGCATCCAATCCCAAACAGGACTTGAGCCGGGGACTTTTATTCTATGAGGTGCGAGTCAACTACTGTACAGCCCTTCTCAACTTCTGGTGTAAAATGTGTATTTTTTTAGAAAAATTAGAACTTAGTATGACCTCAAACATATTCAGCTTCGCTCCGCTGAAGCTGTCAGTCATATCAGATGATATTATAAATGTAGGAATCTCAAATCAAACTCATTAACACATCATCGATAAAGATATATTGTACTTCATGTTCAGTGTTCAGAACTTGAATGCACAGTCACTAGAAGAGAAGAAGCCCCCTGCTGTGGTTGGTGCAACAGAGTCTCTCTGAGTCTCGGTATGGAGGGTCTTGTTCCTTCTTTTTTTTTTTTTTTTCTTGAAGTGTTAAATCATGAATTTATGGATGTGTTTCACCCTCCAGTTTTCGGTTCTTTCAAATGTGTCTGAACTAATGTTAAACTGAAACGTCAGTAGTTTTTCATTTGTTTTGATCTTCGGTTTCAAACATATTTTTTTTTAACTCAAAACTGCATTGGGAATAAAACAAGATATAACAATATGAGCATAAATATTCAGTTTTGATGGATTCGATGCTATAAACTGAATGAGAAGCAGTGAGACAGCTGAATACTTTTTTTTCAATGTAACGCAAAGATCCTCTGACGTCATGGCGTGGAAACGTTTCTTTCTGTCTCTCAGTTTGAAGCTGACAGTCCGCCCAAGTTGCCGGAGAGCGCGCTCCCTCCCGCTGCCTCCGTGCGTAATGACCATGGAGACGTCCGGGAGTTTCACAGGACGGTGTCGCCTCCAGATTCAGTGCGCGTGCAGAGCAGGATGCGTCCTCACTTAATGAAGTGCAGAGATGGGACTCGGGCGGATTGTAGTAACAATCACCGCAGTCAAGTGATGGAAGTGTGGACCACCGACTGAATGAAGTTCTTTTTTGGATTCTCTTTGGAGTCAGAGGACACTTCAGCCACTGGAGCGACTTAAAAACAACCAGAGTGGACGCGGCGCAAAAAAAATCAATTAGATAAACCATGCACTGTGCATATCCATGGAGAGATGGCATGCGTGCTCCTCTTCAGTCGACTTCTCCCTTTCTCGCATCGGCTCAGAGGAACATCCATCTGTCTGCTGTCTCTTTTTCTGTCATATTTGTGCTACTGTGCGCTATTCCCTGACGGCACCGTCATGCTCAAGTCAGGTGACCCGACAGCCAGCTGTCAGCGCGCCGATGGTGCCAAAAGGCGCCTCCAGAAATCACTGTCGTGCGTCTTGGAAGCGCGGACGAGCAGCGTGGACCAAAGACCGCCGCCCTCCACTTTCCACACCGTCAGGAATGACACGCCCAGTCCCCCCATGAGCAATTTAAAGTTTGGCAATAAAAAGTTACCGAATGCCATCATAGTCGGTGTGAAGAAAGGAGGGACGCGAGCCGTGCTGGAGTTCATACGGATTCATCCGGATGTGCGCGCGGCGGGGACAGAGACGCACTTCTTCGACAGGAACTACGACAGAGGCCTCGAGTGGTACAGGTGAGAGCACATCACACCTGAACACATCTCCAAGCAGATTGGGCTAGAAATGAAGTTAAAATGGCTAAAACCTGCAAAGCAAATAAAGCAGACCAACGTAAACACGCAATTGTGATGTTTAACAAGTTTCGTCACAGCTCGATATTATTAATGCCTTTAACTATGGGGTTTCTCCATTTTGTCTATTGTTGCAATAAATAGACAACTCCACCCAGATTAATTATGTTGCTGCTTTGCCAGCAATTATGCTCAGCTGTGCTTCGTGATCCTGCGTTCATTCCCTCTCCATCTTAACTGAATAAAGATGATGGACAATCGTGTAAATTATTTACTACAGGGCCACTTTGCTGTGCATACTAATTGATATTAGTGATATTTTGCTGGGTGAGAGAACTTGGGGAAATGTACAAGTTTGAATTGCACGTCGGGAAAAGTATTATTGTGTGTGTGAGCCTGAATATGCAGGTGTGTTTTTACTCTAATTTCATGTTTGTCATGAATCCCACTCACTTCTAGAAAATATGACCAAATTACAATAATTTAAGGAATCTCCAAACAGATGGAGATATGTAATTAGCTTTACTCAACCCTGAAA
>OMNM01002344.1:0-12064 GCA_900302745.1 Parablennius parvicornis | reverse complement strand
CTCGTCAGCCCCCATTTCTCTCATGGCGGGAAAAGCCGTTCAGAGAGACAGCTCAGATAAATCAGCGTGTGGGGCCCCGATGTAGCCTGTGTGGGCTGGGACAGAGATGAAGCCACTGCTAGCTGCCTCTGGCTTTAATGATGTGCAGTGAGCCAGTGGAGGCGTGTAAATCTGCAGCTGGCATCTCATTCTCTGCAGCCTCAATACTTCTCCAACCTCTGAGATAGCTCTCTCAAAGTCACCTCTGTCCACCTGTGTCAGGTTCAAGTGCAACAATTTCAACAGTAGGTTAAAGGAGATACAGTCACAGATGGCAACAGAAGGAAAAGGCTCTGCAGCCCTATGTTGTGTCCTGACACCAACTCGTGAAGACATGGTGATGTAGTATTAAGTAAGTGGCACATTTTCTAGATTAAAATCCTAAAATATGGAGGGTAATAGTTTCCGCGGCAGTTTATCATACTAAGATCAGTAAGTCAATGATTCATAATGAGACACATAAGAAGGCTTAACCCACCAAGATATGTTAAATACTGCTTTAACCAGAAGTTAAACAAAAACGTAAATACACAAATTATATACACAATACTTAATAACATTATCAGGATTATCCACCAACCATACTCGTCATTAAGTAAGCCAAGAGGTTGCATGTTTTCAAAACGAGTGGTGTCTATTTCTCACATTCTATTTTTCTTTTTTCACCACTGCTTTGGTTATGTGTGCAACATGCTATATTGCAGTTTTGGTTTGTTGGGGTTATATTTGAAATATTTGAGGATTTCCACCAGCACACGAAGCTTTTGCCAAACTTATCCTAAGATCAAATAGGTCGCGAGTGAAAATGCCAATGTACGACTATTACAATCAGCTATGACATATTTGTTTCGTGACTGGAAATTAATGAAATGCTGTATGATATTGAATTGGTGAGACGTAAAGGGAATCCCATTTTGAAATCTACATTTTGTCAGAACTCAGTTTTTAATAGCGATTTAGCACCGCCGCTTAACAATACAGTAAGCTCCGCCTTGGAATCGGACCAATAGTCAACCATCCAATGCACAATATATCTGTCATTTTTACTGGTTTATAACTGGTTTAACTGCCTGCTCCTTATGCAGGGTCATGAGATAAAAAGTAATATGACATGAATAAAAGGCAAAGAAACTATTCAAAATTTTTAGCGCCTTGAGAAAGTCTGGAACCTTCACACCTCTCCAAACTAAAAAAGAAAAGAAATGAAAGTAAGACTTTCTTTCTCTTACTTTGACACTAATCTGCTTCCAACACTGGCTGTCAATATTAAAGGCTAGAGTCAGGTTCATTTTTCAACCAAGGCTGCACTCAGAATCTCATTAGGTGTTTTTGAATGTGCAAAACAACCAATGTTCATAGTTGACAAGCTCTTTTTCCACACATGACATAGTAGGTGTACAGTATTTTGCCGTTTAGAAAATAATAAGCTTTTTTTTTCTCCTGCATAATCTCTTACTTTGTACTTTTTGCACATAATTCAAAAATCAATTGAATGATGACAATGCACACCGCTCCAGACACGCTTTAAAGGTATATACAGTATTATATACCCAAGTTGCATCGTGATTTTAGGATTACACATGAAGTATATTACTGTGCAGTATACCTAATTATTTGCTCATCAACCGTATGAAAACTAAACTTTTTAGCTACACCTGAAGTAATAGGTTTAACTTCCAGCCAATAAACCACACTGCAGTGTGTGTGATCTCCACAACAACAGAGGCTTTTTTTCACAACACTTGGCAATGCAACACAGCAAAGGGATACTCCAATATGATACAATTTCTATGTTTGAGCAATTCATGACCTTGTATTTAAAAGGTTCTATGAGGAATCCAAACTGCTTTATAATCCTCACATTGATTCATTTTCTTACGTTTGTTCTTAACATCCCTGTAAGTATTCAAACCTGTGCACTATATTTACGAGAGGGTAGGAATTCAGCATCATATTTCCATATATCAAATTCCAATGCTCTCTTTGTGAAACTCTACTTTATTTATGGTAAATATTAACATAAAACATTAAACATAAAGAGCATGACAATGTAAAACAATTATTTAGTATACTACATACACAAGGTGGTTCCAGATTGTGCAGAAATACTGAGTAGCTTATGCTAGTTACTGTGCGATTTACAATATCAGGAAAAAAAAGTTTGCATTATTCACGATTTTTCCATTTTAACACAATAAAAAAGGAGGTGCAAATGGGCTCACTTTTTAGAATATACCCTGCTGTTACTTCTCTAGCTGGCTCCCCATTTTTTTTGTCTTATGACTTTATATATTTTAATGTCCTTTTATGTCTCAATATCTATTTTTCCTTTTTCCCCACAGCTTTGGTTGTGTATGCAATCTGCCATATTGCGTCTTTTTGGTTGTTTTTTTTCTTTTTTGGGCTATATTTGAAATATTTGATGACTTCCTCCAGCAACACGTCCAACTCAATGATTTCACATTTCATTGTGTGGTTGTGGGGGCTCAACAATACATCCAATTACTCCATGGGGAAAGTAAATGAATGGATACGGAAACAATAACATTTCCAGCAGATCGTTATTGTGAAAACAGGGCCTGATGAACACAAAACCCTCATTTGAATGCTCCTGTGTATGCATGTTGTCCCTCATTCCGTTGTTCTTAGTTGTTCATCTGCAAACTGAAAACACAGGCTATTTTATATAGCGTGGAATTTGGAACGCTTTACACAGGATCAAAGTAAATCAGCATGTTTTATAAGTTCCTTTTAAGATAAATACTGGTATCAGTGCGGCAGGCATGGAATCCATGTGGTCAAGGCTGTTTTGTCAGCGTCTATAGGTCTTTTGTATTTTGGATCAAGCATATTAGGGCCACACAATGGTTAGCACTCTAGCAGCGCCCACGGCCTTCTCACAGTGAGAAAGTTCTTGGTTCAAATACCTTCCCGTGGCCTCTCTGTGAGCTCGGGCTTCTTCAAAGTATGTTGATTTCCTCTCACATTAAAAAAAAACAAAAAAACAAAAACAAAACATGCACGTGAGGTTAATTGGAGACACTAACAATTACATAGTTGTATATGTGAGTGTGTTAGTGTTTGTCTGTCCCTGTGTGTTTGCCCATAGTAAGCTGGGACTGGCCCTGTGACCCTGGACAGCACAGTTGTCAAACTCTGGCCCGTGGGCCAAATTTGGCCCACAGTGCATTTATATTTGGCCCGTAAAGCAATATGGAATTACTACTGGAGCTGGCCCACCAATACTATACAGTGCATGTATCACTAATATTTCAAATACCAGATACACGTTCATTATTAGTAAATTGGTTTGTTTTTGTTATCTTAAAAAGTATTATTAGTCTGTGGAAAAAGGTCACTGTTGAAATCCAAAGCAGAAGGCTGCAAATATAAAAAGAGGAATACGATTTTTGCTCAAATGTCATTTAAGAAATGAATATCATTGTGCTTTTTTTAAATTTGAAATTAAATTATGCATTTGTGCAATATTAAATTCTTTATTGTTTAGTATTATGCTTTTGCGTGTTCCATATTTAACATTTAAGCACCACTTGTTTGGGTCCATATGAATAGGTTTATTGTTAAAGTTGGAGAGATTTAAAGATTTGTTCACTTAATGTCAATATTGGCCCTAAATTAAAAATTTTGGATCACTGTGTGTTTGAGTTTGACACTCCTGCTGTACAGGATAAATGGTGTCGAGGACAGATGGATGGATCTACCAAATTAAGATTATAACATCAGGATCAGGTCAGGCGAGATTTATGGACAATGAAGACCCATCATAACATGAAGAGAATAAGAGTTTTGATGACTTTTGACAAGTGGAGCCAAAGTTCTGAGGAAAACAGAAATCAGCAACCCCATCCAATTTATCCCAACGAGAAACTTGAACTGAAATTTCCTCATTAAAAGCTACCAAGATTTTAACTTACTATAACACAGTTAGCTAATGCAACTAACGGCCAAAACCATGCATGAGGAGGGCAGACATATCTACTGTAGATTAAAATCAAAAGCAAAATATATTTTACCTTATTTCAGCTATAGAGCCAGTTGTTCTTCTCCATAGGCCAGATTAGACTCTTTTGTTATTGCCTCCGGTTCTTTGGTGCATTGATACAAATGAAATGACACTTGTAGCTCACACATTGGAGTGCGGTGGCGCCCCAGTCTCAGAAACTCTTTAGGTTATAGAACGGCTTCGACCACCAATCTTCTTAAAGCTTTTTTAACCACACTCTTGGCTTCCAGTCGATCCGCCATCTCCTGAACTCTGTCATGAGCCACTCCTTTCAGCAATGATTTACTGTCACTTGCCCTTCTTGTGAGAGGTGTCAATGAGTGTCATCTGAACAACTGTCCAGCAAACTGTTCTTCTCGTGATTGCTGTTTTGTGTACTGGCCAAGAGATTCATAGCTTGACTGACATCACTTTATCTGTACAAAAATTAATTCCTCACAATTGTCAAAACATGTATGTTAAGTATTTTCAAATGTTGTCCTATTTTTGTGCCCCAGTCAAAGCGTGTTAAAATTACCTGGTATATAAGGTGACATCACAGTCTGAAACACGTTACACAGTTATTGACATTTTCCCTGATTCAGCAGTATGATAAGACACATCTATGTTCATATTACAAGTTGGCCTTGAGCTATTTCTATCTGTTTAAATAGTGGAGGAGTAATCCACCTTCTTGAAAAACTGAATGACTAAATGAGTTGGCACACTAATGAAGTCCGATGCTTCTGAAAGAACATGGGGCCGAGGACATGCCGCTATGATATTCTTGACTTTGTGCTTTCAAACTACTTCAGCTGAGGATCAAGAGAGACTAACTGCCATTTTGTTGCCTGTGATTTCTTTTTTCTTTCTCTCATCTTCTCCCCAGTCTATGTCCCTGAAGGACCATGCAAATGTGGTTTGTAGCAGACATGAAGACGGGTAGTTTTGTTTGGACTGATTTGGCACTCAATCATCATAAGTGAGGGTTTCTAAAGTTCTTAGTTCTCTGTGAGTGCCTTCAAAGCTTTTGTGACTAACCTGTCTATGTAATTTCGTTGCAATCATTTGTTTCCGTAATGTTATGCTGCTCACGCAGTGTGTAAATTTCTATCAATCCTGCCACTCTTTTACCCTAATATGCTTTTTGATTTTTAGATTGAAATGTATGTATTGTATATTTATATCCCTATATTTTCAAATCATCTATATGAATCGCCATTCTTTTCACAGCAGACTTACATTTTTAAAACACAAAGCTTAAAAAAAACTACAGTTCCACAGACAAGAAAATTATTCCTGAAAGTTTTGGAGCTTCAGTTAAAAAGACAGTGTGGCATAGTCTTTTCAGGACCTGTTCTCTTGAGGCTACCGACCAAAATGAGTTCAATTCTCCGCAGACTTCACCTCGAAACATGGGGGTAAGAGCTACATTCAGCTGCGGTGGATAAGCCTGTCTGTAATTGAATTGGCCTCGACGCCACGCTGGAGGAAAAGGTTGTGATGTGTTTGTTTATTTTGGGGCATTTACCAATGCACTATATTTTTTTTAACAGCAATAAATTGCTGCCAACGTTTTACAGGAATGATCAGAATGTAAAAAAAACACCTAAGCAGATTCTTAAGCTCAATTTGACATGACATTGTGCATCATCAGTTGCCCCGGGGAATCACTCCATCACATTACAGCCAGTTTTCTAATAATTGGAAGTGTTGAAATGTGTTTTGTGTATACGGTTAAACCTACTTTTAAAACCTTGGGCATCTTGAATTATCTTCTCTTAGACATTCGCTATAAGAATATTACAATCAGATGACATACCTTGAAAAAAAAAAAAAATTAACGATTGCGATTGACGATTAGCAATTCACAGTGGGGTTGGGGTTTTGATTCTAGTTAGATACTTACTGATTACTGTACCAAATGTCTGATGACCTCCATTAATTTCAGTGATTAATAACCCATGCACATGATTAAGTGGCACTTACCAAAGAATCTCTGGAATTACCAGTTGAATATCCCTTTCCTCAATCTCCTCGCCTCTAAAAGCCGAACGCAGTTGTAAGAAGAAATATTATTCATAGATTGAGGTGATTATATAGAGATAAAAACCATTTTAGGTTTTAAGTTTTGCATTTCTGCTAAATCCTTCACATGGGTCTTTGCAGATGTCCCAGCATGGTGCATTTTCAATCAGAATGATAATATTGAGAATTTACCCTAACACTGTTATGTTATTCTAATTATTTTCATGGTATCATTATCTCTGTTCTTATCTAAATCTCACTTTTGATTATGTTTTAGATGATAAATGCAACACTGAGAAACATCTGATAGATACTCATAACACCCATGTCACACACGAGTATCCCAGCTTTTGGCAAATGTGTTTTCTGTTGAATAGACATATTTCAATTGCAACAGGCCAACGCCACTAAATACTAAATTAATACATATTTATCCCTATTACTACTTGGTTCAAAATCTTTTTACTGGAGTTGGATGTTCGCATTGTCATCGTCATATGTATTTCTGTCATGTCACTTTTAGTCAATGAGAATTTGACTCAATTAATGACTCAATTAAAGAGGTCAAAAGACTCAAAAAAAAAAATAAAAAGGTTACGTAAACAGTCTGAAATCACCGAGCTTTTAAGATGTGTTATCTCTGTTTCTGCTAGTTAAACTAGATTCATTCATTACCTGTACTCATTAGTCTTGCTTACCAGTCACAATCACACAAAAAGAAAAGGAAGGCCAGAAGACTAAAAAGGTAAAGGAGCTGAAATGTGGTCAAGACAATATCATTCACAAACAAGGGAGTTGATGGAATTTATATGCTCAACCTGGAATCATCCCTTTTTTTGGTCACTAACATATAAACTGAGGTTATGTCAAAAGGCAATTCATGTGGAGGTGTATTATTCCAATATCAAAGTGACTGTAGTGAGTAGCCAGTGCAAGCTTTACACTGAATATTTACATGTGCAGATAACTGAGGGTCATAAACAACGACAAAAAGCAGTTTAATATTATTGAAAGTCAAAGATGAAATGAGCTACAGCAGCTAGACGACATATATTTCAGACAGTGGGTGAAAATAAAACTAAAAATAATTAAAAAAAAAATATTTCTGAAACTAAAGCGGAATCTAGTTTCAGATGATAAACCTTTGAAAGAGGGTTACAGTACGTAGACATAAGACTTGTAGATGGTATTCAACTGTGTGTTATACTCCAAGAAAACTTTAATCCAAACCCGCTTAGTGCCATAAAAGGCCATAAAGTATACACACTTAAAATCAAATGCGCATTGCAAATATTCTCTCAACTGTCTTTATAAATGTTTGCAGCAGCGATGAGCGGGCCCTCGCACACCCATGCATGTTGGAATGTGGTGCGAGGTGAGGTTTGGTGTTCGTCAGAGTGAAAAACTATTGATTTGACATGAATTTTCCCTCATTTTTAGTTTCTGCTTTTTGCCCCGCCCATGTCTGAAACTAACAAAGTATAGACATTTTCACGAGGCCCAATTTTTATGGCTAATTTTATCCTCCTCGGTCAAACCAGTGATCTGTCATGAATTTTTCATGGAAGGACAATCTCTCTGGGCTGTGTCTTGCCATCGCCTATAGTTACCTGGAATCGGTTCCATGTCAACAAAAGCCAAGTTTGGATGAAACTGTATAGAAAATGAATGGACATACATACTGAATTTAGGTGAGTGAAAGTATTCATAAGCCCACTAACTACCTGTTACTGGTTTTCTGGGGTGAAACAGTTTAACTTCCAGTTCTTTTGTCTTTACTTTTTTCATTTATAAGCTGACTGAAACTCACCACCTCTTGAAAAATACCAGGCAATCAAAAGCATATTTCCCAAGGACAAACAGTATAACACAATGTAAAATCATCTTCTCTGTGGTTTATAAAATATTTTACACGCACGCACGGACACACACACACACACACACACACAATGTTCCTATACGTTTTCTTGTCCTTGTTTCACAGGGTTTCTAAGACAAAGATGCCACAAAATAAGCAAACACAGAAACAGGTGAGGAGCCTTGTACCCACATGGAACATGAGGCACATCTAATCCTGCTGTTTTTAGCTATGCGTGCTTATCGCAATTCACAGAGGAGGGTTGGCAAACAAAGCGCGGAGTCGTATGTCAATGCAAATGAAAGTCATCGCATGGCTCTCACTGCTATGCGGTGCCTCACTGAGCTATTGTGTGCAGACGGCCTCTGGTGAGGCTCCCGAGGTGCCCCGTGTAGGTGCAACGCACAAGCTGGACGTTCTTGAAAACACAACCTGATCTGTGAAGGATGTGCTCTGAATGAAATGATGGGGATGTTAGATTTAGTGCTGATGATGAGTCACTTAACTTCCAGGTGTTTGTGAAGAGATAGAGCTGATGTGAAATGACAGAGATTTACTTATTTCACCCGTGTGCTCCCTCCTCCACAATCCCACCTCTCCACCCCAAATGGTAAAATCCTTCTAAAATTTCACTTATGGCACGAAACCCGTTCTCTCCGAAAACCATGAAGTTGTTTGTTTGTGAAAGCATTTGGAAGCAAGCTCTTTTTGCCAGTTCCTTTGATACCTGTAATTAAATATTAGCAATTTTATAAAAAAAAAAACAAAAAAAAAAAACAACAAACATTTGAATGAAACAACATGCTACAATCTTTGAAAAAATAATAAAACCATCCCTGAAAGAAGTATTTTCCCCCGATTGTTTTCTGAATATTTTCCCTACTCCCTGCTTAGATCTGCAAGTTGCAACAAGAGTTGAGCAGCAACGAAACTTGCACTGGTACAATGTAGTGCTGTTTTTCTGTAATGCCGTGTCAAACAACAGATGGAAAGGTTTTGAGTGAACAGTAGTGACAATGGTAAGCAATGAAAAACAGTAATAAATAGTGAGTCATTATTTCAAACTGTGAAAGTCTGTTAGAAAACACTGGTTTAGAGCGTATACTTTTAAGTCACACCAGGCACAGAGATTATGCATTATATAATTATAATTACGATAATAATAGAAACGTGGGGGATGAAGAGAGGGACGAGGAGTGAGCCTGCGATGACACATGCTTTGGGAATCACGAGCAGCGAGAAATGGCTCATCTTAGACTGCTGATATGTTACACCGGTGTCAGTTACCATTAGTGTGATGACACAAGAGCTAAGCTGACAGACCAGAATGAAGGAGGAAAAGAAGAAAGCAGGTAAGTGACATTAATAATGACAATATCAGCCTCTCTGTCTGAGTCAGAGGAAAGTGAGAAATACCTTAAATTATAGAGTGTGGATTTCATAAACATATTATTAGCGCAGGTGACTATGACTTTAGTATTCTCACTTGAATAAAGCACAACTTTAGTCATCACCATAATGCTTTATGACCTTTGTGTCACAACATCTCAAAGCACCATTCAAGCTCTCTGTTATAGCTTAAAGGATCTTTTTTTTTTTTTTTTTCTCAGGAAAGTAGGTAGTATTAAATATTTTTCTGACCACACTTAAAGAGTATAGAGATACTTTTACCTGGACTTTTGTCACCGGGAGAGATCCACTTTTCTTTTTTCTTTAAATCACTCCTAATAGTACTCCTAGGAATAATATTAATATAAACAATAATATAACAATGATTGAATGAAGGATCCCTGTTTTAGTGCATATGATTTTTGGGTTTTCTCCTGATATGTGGGTTTAGTGAAATCATATTGCTTGTTTTTTTTTTCCCAAACTATAAAGCTGCATCTGTCAAAATAAATGAAAGCTGTAGTGGAAAGAAAACATTGTGCAGGTACATGCAGCATTTTTTTTCCAGGCCTAGATGTAGCTGCTGTTTTAAAGTCATCTGTGAATTTCTTGGTCCAGCTCTGACCCTCATGCTTTTAGCCCACGATTTACCTCCTTTGTTTTTCTTTTCAGTAAGAGCTTGTTTTTTTTTTTTAAGCTTTTCTCCAGTCCCCCACAGCCTTTGGTGTGTCTGAACTGTTTTTCTGCTGGTGTTTCAGATTTCTTATTTTATGTAATTTTTAGTTCCAATTCTGTGATGGAGATTTGTCTTGTTGGGGACATTTTGAAATACAGTAGCAACTGAGGTTTTTTTGGGTGGTCCTGTAACAGCAATCGGTTGTCATGCACTCTCCTGGGCGCAGATAATACACAGCATCTCATTTTGATATATAAACCTCATCTTAATATAATTTCAGCAAAATATAATACACCGAGGTTCATGTATTTTTTGCAGTGACAAAAAACACCACTACAGATTTTGTGACGCTTATTAAAAATAGAAGAACTACTTATCAAATACTCTAAGAAAAAGATTTAGCCTGACCTGAGGACAATCCAAAGACATCAAACCATAGTGCGAAGCATGCCATAATCAAACAAATTGCATCCATTTGTTAACAAAAGGATGTAAAAAACAATTATGTGTAAATTTGGTTGCAAGATTTACAAAAATGTTGGAGAAAAAAAAACGTCTTCACTGTATTTCAACTCCTGTAAGATATTTCCAGTATCCTGTGTGTTCCAAAACTGTGGCAGGCTAAGGACGACAGACCTCCGATAGTTATAGTTTACACAAGTATTTATTAACAAGAAACATTATATTCACCATGCGGTTCGTACAGGCTCCGGCCGGTGCTCTCCCCTCCACTCGAAGTGTAGGAAGAGACTGCTTCAACATGTACAGTGAACCGCGATCCTCCATATTTCCTGTGACCCACTTCCTGTCTTCTCTGAGCCAATCACAGTGAAGGATTCTTGACCCGAAGCCATCCCCCTTTTTTGAAGGCGGCTCCAGTTTCTTAGGCTTTAGGTTGAGGTCACTTCCTGGGTCAATGTTTACATAAAAAAAGCTTCTGTCTCTACGAATCACTGAGGCCACAATGGTGGCAGAGCACACGGAAGAATGTTCAAGCAAGAATAGGTCAACACTACAAAGCAATGAAGACAAAGATTAATCGTATTGTTACGTCTCTATTGTGAGGGAGACTATATGTCCACCTGGAAATACAAGTGAATTCATAGTGATGTATTTTCATGATGGGATAATTGTGCTTATTTTATTCTTATTTTATCGTGTTTACACAAGTGGGAGGCCAACAGAGCAAGCGAGAATCCAAACATACTCCCTGGGAGAAACAACAGAAGAACATTTATTCAAGCAGGGCAGCTTGACAAGTGGGCAGAAAAAGCTGAGTGGCAAGAATTATTATGAGTGTCGGAGGATGCGATGATATTTGACTCCAGCACCTTTGACATCTCAGAGAAGAGCTGTGCTACTGCATTTGTGACCACAGAGCGAGGCATTACTGACATTCAGATACTGTATGTGAATTAGGACATGACAAAATGTGACAAAGACTATCTTGTGTGACATGTTAAAATTCCAGCAAAACATGTTAGCATTGTTTTTTTGTGTGTGTGTGTTTTTTCCCAACCGGGCACTAATGCTTTTGCCTCATCCACAGAAGTAAAATAGGTCCCCACTTCAAGAAGACTGATATCAGCTTTTAAAGTTGTTATCACGCTGACTCAGCAACCTGATCAGCAGAGGGAGGAGGGATGAAAGCAGCATGGCTCTTGTCACTTGTATTTGGTTCGTGCAAATATAGATGCATCACTGACTCCAAGCAGTTTTTACAAATTGGCTTAATGGGCGGTTTCAGTGTGAAAATACCATAAATAGTGCAATTTATTTGAAAGCTTTACATGTCGACAGTCGACAGTTCAAGAACAAATTGCAACCTCTGTAAATTTTATTTCAAATATCACAGAAATAATTCCCGTTTGAATCACATTCGCCAAGTGATGCATTTGGCAGCAAACAGCCCAGCTAATAGACAGAAGCCGGGCCAGTATTTCTCAGAACATTTCTTCCTAATTGTAGTCGACTAAAATAAAAAACTTGTCACTCCAAAGTCGTGTTGTTGTTTGGACATTTTTTCTGTTAAGCAGGAAATAACCATTTAGCTCACTTACTTACTTAAACA